>WEDG01010044.1:0-155000 GCA_017591395.1 Schistocephalus solidus | reverse complement strand
ACTTAAAATGAACAGCCTAAAAGAAATAGAGGAAGGAAGGAAGAAACAAGATATGAGCATTGGAACTGGAGTGGATGAAGAGAAATGGATAAAGGAATGGCAGTGAGAGGAAAGAAAGAGGGGATAGTATATGGCAGAGGAAATGGGAAATGGACACTGGGGGAACACAGGATAGAAGGAAGCCAACTTACTAGAAAATAATGGCACACAGGAAAGAGTCTCTAGTAGACATGGAGAAAACATAAAAAGGTGGATGTCAAAAGAGTGGAATGAATCTCTCTAATGATTTAGTGGATGGTAGTGCATGGAGTGGAATGGTGGTGGAGGGAATGGTTAGGACGCACATCATACTGCCGTCCGAGCCACAGGAGAGACAGGCCTGACCGCCGGGTAGTAAACAGATGGTTTTGACCTCCACCGAGGGTTTGTGCACCTAGAAGGGGTAAAACGGGTACTCTTAAAAGAGGCAGGATAATTCGCTTACTTAAAAAATAGAAGTGAGCGGAAGCAAAAAAGGCTAAGAGTGCCCAGTAGCAAATGTTGGAATACATCCCTAGCGCTTCCGCACAGAGATTTTATCTTCGGATGCAGTGATAGCAGAGCAAAGTCTGCGACTGCTTAATCTGCATGAGCACTCAAATTCCTTCGTGTTTCAGTGTGTGTTCAGTTCATCCTGTGGGTTGAAAAATACGCAGTTAAATTGAATAACCAAAGTGAGCTTCGAAGGAAATATGTTCACTGTATCATACGGTAGAGAAAAAATGTGAATTGCCAAATTTGCGGCTCCCAAAATAAAAACAAGACACCCCAAATGTAAAGAAAACCATATGTCCCTCTAGACTAATTAAAAGCTTCCATTTTGCGCTCATAAGAATTTTGCAATGGATATGCAGCATATTGTATACTTCATAAGGGAGACTGCAAAACGTATATAGATGATGTTATTAGAACGGCCTCAAAAGATCCCATGATTACAATCGGTAAGATACCCCTTCTTCGAGTGGAAAATTTAGGGCGGATGTAATTGGTTACAAAAACATTACACAAAGGGATCGTGTGGGCATAATTAATATAAATTATAATTTACTTTGTAAGGGAACTAAAAATCAATTGAAAATTTGTGCTATTTGTGTGCTTTATGCAAGCGAGCATTCTCCTGCTACAATGTGTCACACAGTGTGTGCGCTGGACTAACCAAAGAACCAGGTCAGGGCATAACCGGCGGTATTGGAGAGGCACGCCAGTCAACCGCGCCCACTGCAGCCTCTGGTCTTCATGACTATGCTCTTATGACAGGCTTATGTGTGTGCGTGTGCGGTAGGTGAAGAGCAAGTACACTATAACTATAAACGAATTCACGCTCTCTCTCACACACACACGACAGTTCGACCGTCGTAGTCCGACGATGTCCACCGTATGCTCCACGCCATGGTGGTGCAGGGATGGTGACTTGAGCGTAAATTAGTTTTAAGTGATATTAGCCTTGCGCTGCAGCTACAGCACTCTCTCTTCCTCCCCCACCTATGTCTGGTGTCAAGAAGACCGGAGATGGGACAAGGCACAGTTGGCTGGCGCAGCCGAAGCCGCCCGTGGGCATACCACCATACCTGGCTCGGATCCCACGGAGTGGGTGTGCCATAAAGCCACATTAAGAAGGAGCCATTGCAGCCTGACTCTCAGTCCACCAGTCAGACACTACACACAAAACACACATTGGGCTGATCACGCGGTCCAAGTTATCCCGTCAGCTGGCAACCCTCCAAGCCACGGCTTTTAGCGCACCGTGATAGTTTCAAGCGCGTCAGATTGTTTATAGTGAGGAAAATGCGCTGAGCTGTCGACCTCACTCTCTCCCCAACCCCCACAATCAGACCACCTTCCGAGCCAGTCAGTTGTCTGATGTGAGAGTGGGTGCATTGGCTTACGGGTCGGCGTACCCGAATTCGCGCGCCTCAGCACGACCTGGCTCCATCCCCACACCAGGTTTCACTAAATCAAGGGATATGGAGGAGCCATCACCGTCTGACTTCAGTCCACTGGTCAGCCACTCGACGCACACAGCACATACACTGGGCCGCCGGCGTGGTCTTGTGTAAGCGTCAGATTGACAGCCATCCAAACCACGGTTTCTAGGAAACCGTGATTTTATCAGGTACATTATGATGATGGTGAGGGTGTTGTCTATGTATTAGTGTAGATTGTGTGCGCTGATGAGACTTTGCCTCCGGTGGTTTACCTCAGGTTATCGTGGAGGCGCATGTGTCCTAATAGGCCCATGCGGTGTGTAAATGTGCGGGAACAGTGAGGGCAGTGGAGGCGAGCGCGTCGACTGTATTTCAGAGCCCCAGGCACTGGTTCACCAGTCTCCGTGCGATGGATTCGTAGGTGACCGACCAGGCCGATTTGTGAGTTGAAGTTGTGGGCGCAGTGTGGGCAGAAGAAATCGGTAGAGGCTGGTGGGGTGTCATTCATGGTAATGAGAGTAGCAGTGGCGGTAAGAATGGCAGGAGCGGAGGGTGTGCATTATGGATCGGTGTTGTCGGCATTTCGGTGAATTCCGCTGACATGGATGCGCATGTAACCGAATAGGCCCATGCGATGAGTGAATGCACGAGGACAGAGAGGGCAGTGGAGGCGGCGATCTCTGCTGTGTGTTGGTGCTCCAGGCACTGGTTCACCAGTCTCTGTACGATGGATTCGCAAGTGACCGACCAGGTACACACACACACACACACACACACACACACACACACACACACACACACACACACACACACACACACACACACACACACACACACACACACACACACACACACACACATCATTTTTTGGAGTAGACGGTGAACATCATCAGTTACGATGGTAGAAAAGGCCTCCTGGCGTGAATTAAGTTTCTTAAGAGTATGCTGCATGGCAATCAGTACTAGAGGTCTTCAAACTGAAATTGTTTCCGAATGCCGGCTTATGTTTAATGAGATAGTACAGAATGCACCTGCAAAACAATTCCCTTTTTTCTCGGCAGTAAGTGCGCTTCTCCGTGCGAATATGGGAAGGTGGCCCCAAAGCGTCGAGAGACATTCTGTGAGACCCAAAATGGGTGGAATCATAGGCCAGCTGTGGCATGTAGTAGAAGGTTGTCCTAAGAGGCCTCTGGCAGTGATTGGACCCGACCTCACCATCCCAGTTGTTACAAGACCATCATCGGAGAGGAGCCAACTCAGAAAAACTTGCCTAAGCAGACCCATCGCCTAGTTTTCTCAGTGCAGTATCCCTGAAGCGTGTTCGTGAGAGGGCTAGAACTATCACGACGTGTCAAGGTCGCGACTTAGGACAGTGGCGATTGTCCACATAAATATAATGGTGTCTTCTTAGGGCAGATTCTGCGATAACGTTCTTTTGCTAAAAATCCGAGAGCTCCCCTCTCTTTGCCTTTCATGCGCGTATTTATGACGGAGCTCTTGACTCTTGCTATGTCACCGGAAAACGGTTGGTGTGCGAGTGAGGTAGATACATTAAAAGTCTCCCATCTATCAAACAGCGCATTTCAACGCTGCCTGCGCATGTAATGGCGGTCGATAAGGCGCACAAGAGAGAGAGAGAGAGAGAGAGAGAGAGAGAGAGAGAGAGAGAGAGAGAGAGATTCATCAGCTTGAGGCGAAAACGATATGATGCAGCACCGACCTGGTGAACGGCCACTTCGTAGCCCGAGGTGGCATCGAGGATGATAATACGACCGTCAGAGGTGCCCACAAGTTGCCGGTTTATCGATCTGTCATCGGCGGGACGCATTCGACGTCGTAGCGTTGGGGGCAGGAAGGTGTAGTCGGGCTCTGCCGCTATGGCTGTGATAGTCGCAGTACCCGTCCGTGTGGCCCACAGGAGCTCCGTGCCAGATGTACTGATGTTACTATGAAGATGAAACCGAAAAAAAAGGGAACCTCATTAGCGACAAGGGGCATAGCAGAACGTATTAAAGAACGATTAAGATTTTAGCCGAAAGTAAGGACTTAGAAAATCACTAGTTGTCATGGCAGCTGTCAAATATCAGAAATAAGTAAGAAATTGGTATCTATCTTATGCCACGTACGACAGCCTCAAAGTAGCCAAAATGTGCGTCAGCGGTTTGGATACAACGGAACCAAAAACCTTACCTGCAAAACCAATAGTATTTCGGTGTGCGATGATCCTTCGAGTTGCTTGAACTGATGATATTGACCGATTGTTGAAAAATGGCATTATCGTGCGGCAGTGTGAGTCCAAGTTGGACCAGATCCAGACCCTTGATCATGAGATTCTTACTCATTCCAACGCGCTTAGGCGAGACAACGCGACGATCAGGTTCATCCTTTCGCGAGGGCGATCGGAAGGCCGAAGGTGAACGGTGTTTGCCTGTTCCACCGCCGCCTCCGCCGAGTAAGGAGGCGGGAGCCGCAGACAGGTTGAGACCAGAAGCGACCCCGTCGTCTGGGGTCATGCTGCGCCGTTGAAGCCCTGTGCAGCCCGCCAATAGGAATTCTTTACCACAGGTGACATCGGCCAGGGAACCGGGTCGGGTGGGAGAGCGGGCTCGAATGTGCAACGCGCGAACTGAGCTGTCCGGATTAATCAGTTGGTATGCGGTCGTCTGCAAGAATCGTAGGTATGTGTGCCTTAAACAGGAAAGTGTGTCGTTTAATTGTTCGGGTAATTTAAATTCCACTAATCAGAAGTTCACTTATACGTAGGTAGTGCATCTTAAGAAACGTGAGCATAACTGCTGAAATATGATCTCAGTCAGAAAAGATTACTAAGGTGGGGCTGTATTTTTGATTATCATGGATCATAGTCCCTGATATTTCAGTTTCGCCAAGATGTCGACATGGGAATATAGACGTCTTTCCGGCCGACTGCAAAGAACTACATTCACTTAAGATGATTGCCTGTGCAGTATGCAGTTTCTGCTATTTCTGATACCCTGATAACTACAAATATACTGCAAAATAAAAATAGCATATACTCAAGGCTAAAGACAATCAAACATTATTTAGGCATCCATGCCGATAGCGAAAATGCAACGCTGCAAGATGAGAATGCAGTCAAACGGTCTCGGTGGTCGCCAAGGTAGGGCGGACATGCACGAATAATAAATAAAGTAACACGTAGTTAACCCGCTTCCCAGTCTAAAGGGAGAGTAAAGTGAACCAAAGAAGGTATCTCACTTTTCTAGGGTGAACCTTCTTATTGGTCTGATTCTTCGGTTTCCTCGGAAGGGGGAATAATGACCAGCGCAGAGGTCTTCGAAGGTCCACAAACACAAAAGAGCTTTTTATGACAGTCCACATGTCTTTGAATGAACTGCAAAGTTTGTGCTGTATACTTGAATTCCTTACTTGCTGTTACTGTTTGCTTCGAGCGCAAAATTCACCGCTATGCGCAAAAGTGGAAGAGGCTGTCCAACACAGAGGAAAACACGTCAGCTTTTCAAATCATAAGAGAAACCATAACTAGCAAGCATATATCGAGGCAATATTGCGAATAGCGAATTTTCGCCATTGGAGCCATCGGCATGTCATTGGTTCCCTCCCTGACGTAATCTGGCTGTTGATTGGTTGGCAGTGTTTACTCACGTAGGCACTTCCCGCGCGCGTGAAGGCACGCCATTATTTTGCGGCGTGCACGTGCGACGTTTGACGGGAAAAGCCTCTCTGTTTTTTGTTATCTATTTATATCTGTTTGAATTTCTTACAGTATTGATAACTATGTTTAGACAAGTTTCTAAAAGAACGCGAAGACGACGAATAAAGCGATACGGGAACCTAATTTTAAGTGAAATCGAGGAGGTCGGCACGTGATTTCAAAGCATTAAACTAAAAATTAGAGGACCATTCCTACAGAGGTCAACTGGTAGGCAACCCATTATATCCTTATGAATTAAATTAGATCGCCTTCCTCACGTGCCTTGGCGGACGAACATTCGATAAATTCGTCAAGCGCGTATTTTATGGCTTATTTGTGGACGACATGAGTCTACATATTAACTTTAAAGGCAGGAAAAAACAAGGATGGTCTTAGGTGATAATGGGTATTACTGATTATGTATATCAATGGTCTATATAACTGAGGTGTTTGCGGCATGGAACGCCAACGGAAGGGCGACCTTTGCTGACTGTTGTTACAAAACGACTGAAACCGTCGCTTGATACACTGACAAAGCGTGCACGGAAACAAAACTGTAGGTCGCAAATCAGCGGTAATTATAACTCTAAAACTAATTAACAATTATTTGTCGACTTTAGACAGCATATGCAGACCGTCGTCCCAGGACCCCATGGGTTCTTCTACATCGCCGATGGATAGCCTCAACACCTCTTGTGAGCTGTGAAGTAATTCCCTCAACATTTATACATATATATTTTCTTATTTTTTTACAACATACGCTCAATATTAAACAAACTTTCGCATAACAGGTTTGCTGCATGTGGAAGGGGGGTCACTTGAGAGTCTGTCGGTCGCTCGGTCCGATAATTATAATTAATTCGTTCTAATAAAGCGATAATAAGAGAGTTAAAACGTAAATTGAAAGGAAAAAAGCGCTACTAGGAATGGATTAAGGATGGAGGCCGTCATAAAGCTAAGTAAAGAAATCGCCCGTAATGCTGTACCGCCAGCTGCCACCATTTTTGAGTAGCTCGAAAATTCGATATCGCCTCGATATACATTTGCGGGACGAAATCGCCGTGGACTCGATATACCTATAGCGAAAAATCAACATCGCCCCGCTATTGCCTTGGTATACGCTTGCTACTAGGGGTTACGTTTTGTGATGGGAAGACGAGTCTATCGATACAGGTAGGATATAAAGAAAGTAAAATAACCCCCTGCATCAAAATATCCCTCAAAATTCAGGGATTTAACGCTAAATTGAATTCAGGACTTAAAAGTGCACAGGAGTTTCCTTATACGATGTACATCGTCGAATTAAATCCACGTGGATTTAATTCGACGAACAAATCGCCAGCATGTTATATTTAGTGTATATAAATGTACTACTGAACACACTTAAGTAGTATTCCTATACGAGCAAAGTATGCAGTAGGAATTCTTATCATCACATTGTAATGCGTCCGCAAATGCACAGAAATGTCTGTATAAATACTTGCATATAAAACTTTCAATTCAAATTATTCAGACGGAATTCCTTTTTCAGCAGAAAAAAAATGATGGAAATCGGTCTAGATGTTCACAGTTTATCCAAGCATCCGCTGCCGACAGCGATTATTTAATACCTAATGAGGATGCGGTCAGTGTAAAGATCATCAAACCCCCCACCCTTAACACATGCCAGATGGCACGAATAAGAGCTAAATCCACACGAGATCAATGCGCTTTCCGACATGGATTCCTATAGTGGGAACCAACGAAGGTGGCCAACTCTTCCAGGATGAACCCTTTGGCTAACCTACTTATAATGAACCTCGAAAGGTGTAATAATGATCAATTTAGGGATCTGCATGAGTTCACACACATGACACAGGCGTTTACAACTGTTTCCATGCTTTTAAATAAAGCGCAACTTTCCCGTAATGCACTTAAACGATGTCGACTGTTACTTCTACAATTAAATAAGGGTTACCGAAGCTCTGTTTAGCGAGCAAAATAAATCACACTATTCCCCACAATCCAAAAAGTAGAAGAGGAAAGCGACAACTTCAAATTTTAGCAGTAACCGACATTAAATTATCTGGTGTACACGCCTGGCAGGGAGACGGCTCTACCTCAGTAAGTGAGATATAAAGCTATCAAATTATCCTACGCATTAAGAGATTTCTCAAAACTTAGTGGGTTAACGTATTATTTAGTATATGAGTTCTCCTATTCGATATGCGTATAATTGGAAAAAATCCCAAACATACTGCATTCTACTTAAAGTATGCAAGTAGGAAGTTTACAGCATAAATGATTCTCATAAAACGCTACAACCAGTCCTCAGAAAAATCTTGTGTTCCCTCATACTTTAACCGCTTTGAAGTATTTTTAAAAATGTCGATCTCTGCTAAGCGACTACTCGACATAGAAGTTGACGGACAGATGCTCACAACTTTTTTAGAAGGGCCGTCTGAAAAATTCTCAGAAAATCTAAAAACTGACGACAGTGCGGAGATTCGGCTATAGCTTCCTACCAACTGTATCTGGCAGAAAGCGGACACTAACCGTCGCAGGAGACAACCGAAGTTATACACCAGATGTTCAGCGGCCAAGCAATGAATGTTCAATCACTCCTAGCCGAACCTTGTAAGTTTAACGGCCCTCTACACATGGGTAAATTTACGGAGACTAGGATAATTACCTCAGGACATCAAAAATGCACTCGGCAGTAAAGTATGTCATCTCCGAAAATTACAATTGAAGAAAACATATTTACGATCCTTTTAAGACAGCAAAAGGTTCAGTCATAAAACGTCATAAGTGCTCATTTATGAAAGCTGGTTATAACGTATACAACATGCGCTACATCTATCGAAAAATTTTGTGCACTAGATGGCATCTTTCTAATAGTGTGGAGAAATTTCATTTAACTTAGATGGAAGATATACAGCGTTTAGCGCGGAAATCCTGAATGTACGTGTATTGACAGATAGGGTTTAAGACTGAGCGAGAATTGAAATATTTTTTTAGCCCACAGAACAATACGTTTTTTAATAGAGAAATTTGCAAGACGTAAATTGGTACCAAATGAATGCAAGAGGGAATGTTTTTGTGCATGCTTTACACAAAATACATTGAAAATTATAACAGCACCGAAAGTCAATGGGAAAAATTCAAATACTTAAGTAATTTTTACAGTATAGTTTTTTACAGGTGGTTGGAAAGAAGTTCGTTCAAAGGCCGACATTCTGACATTTCTGAAATATCGTATGATTAAGCTAATAGGATGATTAATATTATACATCTACTTAAGTAATCCTTTTGAATTAGAAACACAGTTAGAATTTCGGCAAACATTTCACGAGATAGCAGTCTACGAAAAAAGTGCTCCAGAACAGAAAGCTGGCAACCGGTGAGAGTGTGATGCAGCTTTTCGCTTCGGTTTGTGCCTAGATCGGCTGGCAAGTTGGCGAGATCTGCAGTACCGATTGTCAATTTTCGTGCAGTTGTGTTCCGGAGCAAAGCTGGTCTTTCCCACCAGGAAGACTAGCTACCCTGTGGGCGTGATACCTCAACACAGACAAAAAGAGTGAAATGAGTCACAAGGGAGGAGAAAGGATGAATGCGGAGATTTACCAATCGGATATCCGTCCCATCGCTTCAAAGATGGGTCGATAACGACGAAACTCAGCAACCACGGCCGAAGGTCCCAGGATAAGGAGGCAGGCACAGTTGAATTTCAGGTTGGTCAGGAGTTGAATCAGTTCAGCGTAGCGCGCGGTCTTCAGCAGGTGCTCACCCACCGACTGGCAGAAGTAGGTGTGATCCGTTGGGGAGTCTGCCAGCCGCACCCACTGGTCACCAAATCGGGCCATGTACTTATCCACAAACTCGCTGTGGTATGCCTGTAAAATTTAAAAATAGTCAAACACGATTTGCAGATAAAAAATGAAAGGAACAAAAGATGGGAAACTTCTCGTTATCAATGATTATGGTCAGGATGATGACGAGAGGGGAGGAGGGTAAGGAAGAGGAGGAGGGAGTATGGAGGAGGAGAGGGATGAGAAGGAGTATGAGTATGAGGAGGATGAGGAGGATGAGAATGAGGATGAGGAGAAGAAGAAGAAGAAGAAGAAGAAGAAGAAGAAGAAGAAGAAGAAGAAGAAGGAGGAGGAGGAGGAGGAGGAGGAGGAGGAGGAGGAGGAGGAGAAGAAGAAGGAGAAGAAGAAGGAGAAGAAGAAGGAGGAGAAGAAGAAGAAGAAGAAGAAGAAGAAGAAGAAGAAGAAGAAGAAGAAGAAGAAGAAGAAGAAGAAGAAGAAGAAGAAGAAGAAGGAGGAGGATGAGGAGGAGGAGGAGGAGGAGGAGAAGGAGAAGGAGAAGGAGAAGGAGGAGGAGGAGGAGGAGGAAGAGAAGGAGGACCTCACCTGCTGCTGTTCAACGCTGACTGAAGCCCGAAGTAGATCAAGCTGTAGATTGTGCATAAAGTAGACATAGCGATTGGGCTCCATTTTCCATGCACACTGGACAAGAGATAGGTTGTACAGCTTCATCAATATTTCTACTGCCTCTTGAGTTGTGCAGGACCAGTACACTGCGAAAACCTGGGTAAGACAAAAAGTGTGGCTGAGAGGAAGTTGATGACAAAAGCAAGGTGTTTTAGGAGCTCTGTATTCTATATAAGGTTTTTTTCGGCTGTCCAGTAAATTGCTCGGATCTAACCTGCGGACCGTTTTTAATGGTATTTTTCCCTTGAGTAACTGAAATAAGCTAAGCATGTGCAAAATCAACTACAGACGGCACATTGTGTTCGTAGACCACTGAAGAACCGTGAAGGATTTATCTGGACAACAGTATCATTGTCTGTCAGTACCTCCACTCCACGGACACCAAACAGCATAATAAACAGGAGGTCCCATGGAAGGTACGCGCTCAAAATCAACTAAACAAATAACGACTTATGCACCATGAAACCATAGCGTTTTCATTGAGAGGATCTTGGTGTTCACAAAATAGTTATTAGAAAATATAATATTAGCAAGCACGTTAACTATCATCCGTAGGAGTCGATCTCGATGAGGAAAATTTGAACAGAAAAACAAGGATACTAATCGCGGAACTTCCAGGTCTGCGGTTGGCGTCATCTTGGCTAGTGACGGTTAACAGGTTTTAAACAAGTAAATCCTCGGCAGGGATCATTTTTCTAGAACATATATTACCAAGGTCCTTGTTTTCATTTTTTCCATTCCTTTACAGCACTTATTTTCAAATTGCGCGACCGTGATTTACGCTTTGTTGGTGTATTTGAACTAGGCAACGACGGAAACAGAATTTTAACTGTTGCTTGCCGGAAATAGTTATCTCTCAATTTCATTGACTCCACGTATGAAACCCCTATTACCACCATTTCCCTATTCTGGGATTCAGGTAGCCAATCGTAATCATTATATCAATCCTAGATTAGAAGATTTTTGGCGTTTTCAAAGCATGGACTGGGATGGCTTAGGCGTCGAGAAAGAAAGACTTTGTTAGTTAATGTGAGTTGTTCACCGACCATTAAACCCGAGCAGTCCTTGCATCCAAATCCATTGAACACACAGGACTTATGGCAAACGTCGGAATGCCCCCTACTCCAAACGGAGAAGTCAGAACACCTACACTCATGGAAAGTAAAACTGCCAAGAAAGCGGAGGGCTTAAAAACCCCTATGGAGATTACCTTCATCATGCAACAATAAAATGTCGGGAATTTAACAGAAAATTACATGCTAGTATGATTGATATTTTGGATTATTGGTTCGTTTGACGAGTGAGCCGTACAACCCGACATATAAGAGACTATGGTAAATGGGCGCTAACCGAGTGCATTATGGGACTCAATACTCCCGTTCAGCCTTAGTGTCACTCTCAAGCCCCACCAGCAAACGCACAACAGCTTGTAGTATAGGCAAAGCAACGTTACCGACAAATACAAGGGATACTGGAATGGCCATTTTAGCTTATTACTTATCAGCCAGCCCTACCCAACACCAGGTTACGCATTCACAGGGTTCGAACCCACGATTTGATGATAGAGGTCCAACGCCTGAACCCTTGAGCCCTGTTGGGGAGCACCCATATGCCAATGTTAATATACACGATTGAAACTGACAGAGCAACGTGCTCGTGGCGAAATGGTTAGGGCAGTGGACGTCTAAGCGACAGGTTACGAGTTCGAATATCAGGGGTTGCAATAACTGGGGCTGGGTGTGGCGGGTTGGTGAGCGTCAGTAAGCCAGGAATAGCCATTCCTGTCTCCGTTAACTTTGTCGGTAATGTTGTACTGTACTACTACTCGAAAGATCAATCAATTCTGACCCGAGATTTCGATGAATTGGTGGAATTGCAGTGGATCTTTACAGGACCGGTTTCGACTATCGCAGGCAGCCAGTTCCAGTTCAGCAGTGACTTCCGCATGACTGGTTATAGTGAAATTGTTTTTCGTTGTATTTGCTTCAGTCAATCCTCCAAACCCAATTTTTAATTGCAAGACCGAATAAAGATAACTGGAGATGCGCATTCGGGCAGTAACCGACAAGGCCGAGCGACCCGTCTACACGTGCAACACACACGTCAGTATCTGACCTGACCCTTCTAATATCTAGTTTTGTTCAGAGGGTGAGGTCTCGGGTTTCAAAACTGCCATAAAGACCACACTACCAAAAATCTAATCAGGAGTTGGTGACCCCCCTTGAAGGCAAACATCGAAGCTACGACTGTTAATTTGTCAGAGTTATTTCACAGAGCAGTACGTTTATTTGCACTGTCTCTCGTTTTTGGTCTCACTCTCTCCTTTCCACTTCTATATACCAATGTCTGTCCGTATCAATCCGACAGAAAATCTGATTTAACGCTATGAGAGGGTGCAGACGAGCACCCATTCCCATCCTCCTCACATTGGTCCCTCCCCTGTCTGGGCAGCTTAAACAGAACTTGCTGTTTTGTACGCAGCCAGATTACGCTTTTCTTGACGAACAAAGGTAATTTCAAAAGGCAGAATGAGCTGTTAGTCCTTTAACACATGTACAACCGCTTAGTAGTCGCCTTGTAAACCCCGTTACCTTGGGCGCTACGAATGAAAATAGCACGCTGGTTCTAAATGGGGGGGTGGAGTGCGAAATTCCTGTGACCTGCGGCAGCCCTCCGACATTAACAGTAGTGTGGCGCGCCAGGCTGCTACGAGAGCTACCGTTTACGAGGCCATCACACTGGTGATAGATAAAGTATCCGGGAAGCCGTGAACGCTGATTTTTGATTGGCTAATGTTTCCAAATAGGCAATTTCAGAGGTGGGCGGCGACACATGGCCTGGGCAGGAGGAGTTAGCGTGGCGCTACCAAGACTAGAGAAATGGCTGTGTGGAAGAGGCAAACTGCTGGCATATGGCTGGGTCTGCAAGAAACAGTCGGGGCAGATTTGGGGCGGTAATCAAGGGCTGAAATAGCGAGCACACACACACACACAGAGAGAGAGAGAGAGTGAGGCTGACACACGTTAGGTCGGGCGAGGCGCTGGCCTGGACAGAATGGAGCAAGGACGAGCATCAGACTGTCGCAGAGAATTCGTAATTGCCACATGTCAGGCAGGGTTGTGTGCAGTAATAACGTTCAATATGGCTGGGAACAATAACTGAACTTAGAGATTACAAATAACCAACTGCAGCGAAATGGGAGGGCAGTGAGAGTACGGAGGAGATATATCCTACTAAGGAGGCTGAAATACTGCTGGTTATGGTAGGGAAAACACAACGGATGGACATGAGCTGCTTCCCTTATCCCCTTGTCCGACCCCCAAATTCACACGAGTGGGATCTGATCACTGAGCCTGCCTCTTTTGAACCAAGCGAATGTGCTGATTGGTGGAAGTGTCAGTAGTGAGATAGGAAGCAACTCGGCAGAGGGTGAAAGAGAGAACGCAGCAACCATTACACAGACAATGTAAGCGGAAAAAATACCCCCCGTCTCTAGCTTTTTTTGTGTTGGCGTATCGGCTGTGCCTACATCTTGCGAATGACCGACTTACATAAGCTTGCTTGCACTTGGAACGGTCTGCGATCTTGCCTGATCTAGCCGCTCTCCATGGACTGTCCCTCTCCACACACGACAATCCGCGGCAGCAAATCTGGACAGCTCAACCCATTGCCTTTGCCAGCGACGACGACTGAATACTGAAGGTCCAAGAACAACTTCCATGTTTTGACGAGCTGTGTCGAGCCGGGTTTTCAGTTGCGCTCCTCCGAGACGCCTTTAAGTGGATAACAATACCTGATCGGGGTCAGTAACTCCGAGTTCTTAAGGTGGATGACGAGGAAAGTGCTCAAACCACCTCAGTCGTCTTTCTTGGATGGCCTGGGATAGCCCTGTGATTTGATGACAGCCACTGCGAACTGTCTTATTTCAGACCAGGTGGGGGGTAATTTACATCGATGGGGGCTCTCAAGCAGTGATGCTCAAATCCCTGTAGTTTCGCCCATCTTTCGCGCACTCAGCCCAGCATTTATAACCATAGGGCCTGATAGGATGGATACACGGTACACGCGAATTTTCGTGACGGTAGAGATTTTGCAACGGGTCCATAACCACTTATGAAGGTTTGAGAAAACCCCGCGAGCAGCACTGCTTTGGGTGACAATGCCATCTCTGCTCTGTCCATTCTACAGCAGCCTCGCCGTGTGGCATTTATAACTGTCCATTTCTTCAACTTGACAGCCACTAATCTGGATTGGTAAATGTACTGGGCACCGTGTCGTGCGTGGACTGTTCAGCTTAGTCAGCCACTGCGGCATTGCCCACCTCCGGTCGTATTGACAGCGTCTTTTCTTCAGAACCAGGTGGGTGAAGGAATAGGTAGTGCGGTAGATGCGGCGCAAGTCTGCCTCACTATGAATAAATAAATGTCCTGACTGCTGCGCATACTCCGTTGGGCACGTGGTAGATGCAGTCACTCCCAACGACTGCATTTTCGGCAAACTAGTCACCCCGTTAACTGAACTGGAAAAATCGGTAGTGATAATTTGTATAGCCGTCTAAGCAGGACAGGGGAATACGAACGTCCCGCCCGCTTAAAATAGGTGGCCGTAGGACAAATTTCAGAAAGGATAAATATTCCCGTGTCTTAACGCTAAAATTAACCCGAATATAAACTGAACGTTAACCTTAAGCTTAACCCTAACCCTAGCATAAGCCTAAACTCTACAGTTAATGCGAACCGTAAACCTCAACCTTTAACATAATTCTTACCCTCACCTGGCTCTGACCTTAAACCTAACCCTTACCCTCCCCTTACTCGTTTATTACGCAATGAAACGTGTATTTCGGGCGGTTCCTGCTCATCCGTCGTGCGTAGGTGGACATAGAAGACATCCTTACCAAGAAAGCATTTAAAAAGAAGTTTCGCTCGCCCAATGTATTTTATAAATTTAATCAGCCCGCAAGGAAGAGGCATCCGACTTTCAGTTTATTTTATGGCATTGTGGTTGAACTCACGCCCACTTGAGGGGTGGAAATTAAGGGAAAGGATGGTTTTCAGACATCCGGGTGAGCATTTATAAAGTTTATTACTGCAGTAGGCTTATCGTATTCGCTGCAGTTTCCGCGAATTGGTTCTGACCTATTCAGGCGCTTCGCGGGCCTCACGCTGATATCATAAATACAACGTTTTTTCTGGGAAAACGCCTACCACGCAGGTTTTGAACCATAAGAACCGTTAAATACGCGGATCTACTGAAATGCTTGGGCTTTTTATTGCGAAAATACCCTGTACTTCCCAAACAATGAATTTGCCTCAGAAAAGGAGAATGTCATTTGCAGGAACGATAAGTATATATGCATCACCATTGTAAAGGAATGGAAGAAACGCAAATTGTTTCAGTAAAGAACGTATAGGCAAGGCCAGGTAGCTGCATTTTATCATTCAAGCAGAGACATATAATGGTTACCCCGAGAATCACATCTTTGAACAAGCATACTCTACACAAAGGCTATGAGTGAGACTTCAAACAGGTTATACGTTTTATTCATGGGATCCACTTGTGAAAACATCGGCGGCCTCGGTGGGATTCGAACCCACGCCAGCAAGGGGAACGCTTTAGTACAGCCAACGCTCTAGCCAACTGAGCTACGAGGCCCTACCGTGAGTCGTGAGTTTCATCACAATGTGGTCCAATTTACCCGCCCAGCCCAATGCAACGTAGGAAGCCACCAACTCGAATGCAGTAAGCTGACTGCCCAAACAGGATTTCCTAAGCAATCAATTTAGAATCCACCAGATGACTTCTAGACCCAATTAATTAGTAGAGAATTTTGGCAGATTTGAACAATTCCTTTGACCCACTTGTGAAAAACTCGGCGGCCTCGATGAGGGCCACGTAGCTCAGTTGGCTAGAGCGTTGGCTGTAGTAAAGCCTTCCACTTTTTGGTGTGGGTTCGAATCCCATCGAGGTCGCCGAGGTTTTCACAAGTGAGTCAAAGGGATTGCTCAAATTTGCCAAAATCCTCTACTAATACGTTTTATGTTGAGGCCTACATAAAGCTCAATCAGCGCCTCGGTAGATGGACGTCCACGGGGAAACGACTACTGACGATATGATTAAGTTGAAGCCGGTAAGGAAGTCTAGGTAATTGGAACCACACGGAATGTACTTCATTCTTGTATACAATAAGATTTTCTGTCTTTTCATCAGGACGTTTTAGGATAGGTTTATAACTTTGTTTGAACATGTATAATTATGCAACTTTTTAGAGAGATCTTCATCCACTTTTTCCACAAGATATTTCTCTTTTCTGACCGTTCTAGCTTTGAGGCATGCGTGATAGTCTGGTGTAGTTTCACATACGTGAGAAGGAAGCCGGTCATGGCCAAATTGTATGTAGTACATAGTGCGTATCAGTTATGAATGCTCCAAGCATTTGATGGCTATAACGGATGGCGGTTTGAATGCCCTGGGATGACATTTTTGCTGGTTACACCTACACAGACTTCGGTGGAAACCTGCTGCTTCGAAATCGGTGAACAAAGGAAAATTGTTCTCGCGTGAAACTTTCAGGAACTGCAAGCGTTTCCCGTTGTCGACCATAAAGCAAAACACTGCGCTCGCAGTTCATATTTATCGAAATACGGGCATTTACTCTGGGGAAAAAAAATGAAATTACTTGCCCGGTGTGCATTCTAGCACCAACGACTGCGCAACCCTACGCAGGGGAACGAGAGGGATAGAGAACGCTGGGAGCTCAAAAACGTTTTTCGAGGGGGAGAATGGCGCTGAGAGGGGGGGAGGGGAGTAGGGTGAGTAGACAGCGGGATGCCAGCTGCTGCACTTTGCAGACTTCCTGATTAGAGTTGCCTAGAAGGTGGGCGGCGACAAGCGGAAGAGAAGGCAGGGGGCGGGCGAGGTACGCGCTTGAGCGGCCGAAATCATTCTTTATGTTTAGAAATACAGGAAGCCAGTAATCTGCCGTTTTAATACTCGTACGAAATACTGGTCATGCAGTCTTTTTTGTTAGGCCTCCTTCCTGTCACATGTACCACGGAGACTAGGAAATTGCAGGCTTTTTGCATGCCTTTCTGAGTGCATTTTTGAAGCCTGTACGAAGCCATTTTGGTAAAATCCCTTCTAAAATTACAGTTTAAGTTTTGTTGTTTTTTTCAGATGAATATGTCGGCTGTGGTGACGACGAACACTGCCTGTATATCAGAATTCGACCGTAGGGAAGGATGACTTTCACCGCACGGCGCACGGGCCAGCGACAGCATCTGCTACTTACACGCGAATTAGGTTATGATGAAGCAGACTGCAGCAGCATCCACAGTTGCACGAGGTCTGGGTAAGGATGACTTATATGGCCCCTTAAACAGTACATAAGAAAATGAGCCGCCCTCAATACAGGCGTCTTTGGGCCAAACTCCAGAGACGACATGTTTAAGTTAAGGTAAAGGTCGGCGTTAAATAAGGGTAAAGTTATGACACGGGAATATTTACCCTTTGAGGAAATACGCGCAGGGCCGTCTTTATAACTTGGGCAGGCCGTTCCTATTAACAAGTCCTCGTTTGAAGTTTATATAAGTAATCCTTACCAGCATTTTCCCTATAATACGATCTATAAAAAGGATGAACCGCCTTGAATTTTAAGTTCTCAGCAGAGACAGCATTAAGAGCTATTAGTTAGTCAGTCAAATAGTAAACACTTCGGTGGACTCAAGACCTAAAAAACGCCTGCTACCCACATAAGTAAAACTCCAGTTAATCTGCGGTTCTGTAACTTGAGGCTCAGGTGGTTCTTGACCAAAATGCAAAGCTTTAAATTCGCCAGAAAACCGGCTAACCCAGGCGGTATTCCAGTCTACTGAGAAGGACCGCAGTTGTGGACTGCGTACTGGTAGACCGTCCGAACAAAATTCACTTCGGAAACGTAATAATTTCGTCCCTTTCAAACTTCCAAAGAACAGCAGGAGCCGAATGCTCACATATAACTGGCCAACAGTATTCTACGAGCAAGATCTCCCTAGGCAACTGCCTCTTGCTAAGAAAAGCTCTGATATAGACGGCACCGGTCAAACTATCCTCTGCATGGTTTGTCTTCAGGCAGAAGATTTAGTGGTCCCGTTTCCAGCGGTGGAAATCGTATACTGAGACAAATAGCTGAAAGTGTTTGGACAGACTGTATTCTCCGCAAATCCGGGGAGGGTGTGGTGTTGGATTTAGCGTAGCAGTGTACATCTAGGGGACGAGGTGCCAAATCCATTTTGGTCTTTTTAAAAGATTAATGCTGGAAGGAACACGGATTTTCTCTCGAGAGAGGAAGTCGGACTGGAAATATTTAAATAATAACCATCTTTTTCTGGGCAGATATGGGACCGGATACAGGTTGATTAAGTGATTTGGCGACCTTGTCAACCCGAGGTGTGTTCAGTCAGTCTTCCTATATCAACGCTGGGCCATTGGAAGTGAGTTACTCTTCCCACATTTCAGTCAGATGTGGTTGTACCTTCTAACTCTAAGAGACGAAGCCTGGCCTGGCTAACAACTTAACGGGCACGATGTGGCCACAGAAAATCCTTTTAAATTCACTGGATTTTAGCTAATACCCACCAGCATGTGATGCCAACTCACTGTTACAAGCTACAGAGAAGAGCAGATTTTGGCATGAGAACACCTAGGCGTACACTTTTTACACTTGAAAAGTAAACCTTGTCAAAATAGGCCCTCACTTTCGAAACATGTCCAAACTCACAGTGTGTTTAGTTGCGGGGGTGTTTCGTTCGGTTTTCATGAGAGAACTAGCACTTCGAGGTGTCTAAAACGAGTTACCTTCTGTTCGCGCTGCGAAGGAAACAAACTTTAGCTCATCTAAAAGTACGCAGAGCTAAGCAGACAGATGGGAGCCTAGGTGATTGCTCGCTAAGATCTCTCGCCCTCTCCCCCTTTACCCCGAAACTACAGTAGATTTGCTATCGAATAAAATGTTTACCAAAATTCTGAAATGTGATACTTTTTTTCTTTTAAGAAATGTTTACGTAAAGTTGCAATATTATTTATTATAAAGCCCAAACCCAGGCATTTCAATCACGTCAAGATGAAAGTCTGTGAATGCACTTCATTCCGGCCACCTTCAAATGCTCTAATCTTTAAAAAAATGACTTCTTCAGTAGTACGCATTTTTTCCAATTATTTTCAACACCCTGATATATTCAAACATATTTTATGGAAAGCGTAAACAGAAAAATATTGTTTATTGTACGTATTTGGTAGCAGATTATGTCTTCTTCAAATTTTATACTTGAATGGGTAGTTTTCGGTTAAGTTTCCAATAATTAGATTTCTATCCATAAAGTATCGCATCTTTCCATTTGGTAGTGTTGCTCGCAAAGGATATTATTTGGTCCACATTCACTGAAAACTTTTACGAACCCTAGATTACCTCTCCTTAATATCATACATAAATGTAAGATTTTCCCTATGCAGAAAATAAATACCAAGTAACATCATGTTGGGTTCAAAATTATTTAGGAATTTAGACAGTTATATAAAACAGAGAGAGACCTCTTTTACAAGTATAAAATTTGAAGAAGACGTAATTTGACACCAGATGAGTTCAAGGAAGAATATTTTTATGCAGATTTTCTTTAAAAAAAAAGATCTTTGAAACTAAAAGAGCATTGAAAATTCTTGAAAAAAAAATACATACTACCACGGTAGTCATTTTTATGGACTTAAGTTTATGAAGGCAGTTGCTAAGGAGCTTGGTCGACAGTCGGTAAGCTGTCATGACTGAAATATTTTGGGATTATACCAGACGATAATTAATATTACAAAGTAAATATTTAAATTAAAAACGCAGTTCAGAAATTTGGTTAGAGTTTAACAAGACAGCTCATTTACGATGTCTGTAGCGTCGGTTCAGTTCGACCGTCGTAATCCAACGATGTCCACCGTATGCTCCACAGAAGGGTGGTGCAGGGACGGTGTGACTAGTGCACTGCACCTACCACACGCTCTCTTCCCTTACCCGCCTGTGCCGGGTGTCAAGAAGACCGAAGGCGGGCGCAGATGAAGCATCTCCTACGGGGTGGGAGAGCAGGGTGCGGCATGAGCCTGCATCAACGCATTCCCATGTTGGGCACACGCACTCCCCGTGTTCGACATTTGTTATGGACCCGCACCCCTGCTTTACCCTAATTTGGCCTCCGTATTGGACCAGTACATTTGGTGTAGAGGTGGAAACACAAACTGTATCCCGTTAATCATTGGTGTTGTGGAAATAATCAAACTTCAAAAGGGTTTACATTAGGAAATGCCTGCTCTAGTGTGCCTTGCACTAGCTATCCAGGCGTCTAGATACTGGTATACACTTATTTTTATGTCGCCTAGGTTGCACCAGTAATGTATGGCTACTAAATTTAGAAGCCACGAGACTACACAATAGGTGCAAATTGAAAGGTGCCGTGTTGGACGCAACAGCCTAGAGACATTCCAAAAAAGCGGAGGACGCAGACCTTTCGGCAGCCGTGTTTAGTCTGTTGTGCATGACTTGCATCACTAAGGCCTAATAAATCGAGCAGGAAGGGAGTTACGACGGTGAAGATACCGAAGGCAAGTGAGAGTGATTGGACACCTCCTTTTACACGACAAAATACGAGGGTCTCCGTTCTGCCTGAGAGATCAAAGCTGAAGCACTGGCAGATGGTAGCATCGAAAATCGACAAGTTTTCGCAAAAAAGAACAGGGAGATTGGCGGAGTCGTTTGAGGCGCATTTATCGTTCGCAGTCAACCCTCACACTCGGTCATGAGGGTAGAGTGAAGGCCACGAGCCCTGTGATACAGAAGCAGGAAGAGGTGCCGCGGCAACAAGGGTGCAGAAGGAGCGGGCTCCGGGACAGCCGGTTATTGAAAATTGGCCTTAACGGGTTAATTCCTAATGCCAGTCAGCAGCACCCTCGTGCCAGGGAGGAGAGATATTGGCTGGAAAGGGGTATAAGTACCTCCATACTGCGGGTGATCTAGCGCATAATTCAAGGACAAGGGAACACATTCCTGTGCCTAAATGAAACCCTAAGCCTAACCCTAAATCCAACCCTAACCTTCCCTAAACTTAAGCGCGAGGCTACCTATATAAAGAGGGGTGTATGCATTCGTAACATCTCAAGTGATAAAAATTCAAACGTGGGCTCAGATGATCGTTACTCAGCTGTGCGGCTACGGTTTTACAACCCCTTGGTTGTGATTGGAAAACTACCGAACCTAATATGGTTTAGCGAGGACAGAATATGAGTGTTACGTTAGGCGTTCGAGCCGTTCGGGCATTTGGTGAGGTAGGCTCGTACAGAAGCAGGACAATGGTTACATCTACGCTATGAAAATTCTCCGAAAGGCTGTCATGCACGAAAAGGAACAGGTGAGTGTGTTCGCATCCTTTGCGGTCCTCATCCATGTTGGTTTGTGCACGTGTGTGTGCGCGCCATTCTTACCGCCACTGCCACCCCCACTACCATGAATGACATCCCTCCAGCCCTCACCGATTTCTCCTGCCCACACTGCACCCACAACTTCAACTCACAAATCGGCCTGGTCAGTCACCTGCGAATCCATCGCACGGAGGCTGGTGAACCAGTGCCTGAGGCTCCGACATACAGTCAACGCGTGCACCTCTACTGTCCTCACTTCTCCCGCACATTTACACACCGCATGGGTCTATTAGGACACATGCACCTCCACGACAACCTGCGGTAAACCACCGGAGGCTAAGCCACATCAGCGCACACCATCTACACTAATACATAGACAACACCCTCACAATCATCATAATGCACCTGATAAAATCACGGTGTCCTAGAAACCGTGGCTTGGAAGGCTACCAATCTGACGCTTACACCAGACCACGCTGTCGGCCCAGTGTATGTGTTTTATGTGTCGAGTGGCTGAACAGTGGACTGGGAGTCAGATGGCGATGGCTCCTCCATATCCCCTGAGTAAGTAAATCCTGGTGAATGCGTTATGGGGGCCACGTCGTGCTGTGGCGCGTGAAGACGGGTACACCAACCCGTCAGCCAATGCGCCCACTCCCACATCAGACAACTGACTGGCTCGGGTGGTGGTCTGATTGTGAGGGTGGGGGAGAGAGTGAGGTCAACAGCTCAGCGCATTTTCCTCACTATAAACAATCTGACGCGCTTGAAACTATCACGGTGCGCTAAAAGCCATGGCTTGGAAGTTTGCCAACTGACGGGATAACTCGGACCGCGTGGTCAGCCCAATGTGTGTTTTGTGTGGAGTGGCTGACTGGCGGACTGAGAGTCAGGCTGCAATGGCTTATTTTTAATGTGGCCTTTATGGCACTCCCACTCCGTAGGATCCGAGTCAGGTGTGGTGGTACACCCAGGGGTGGCTCCGGTCGCGCCAGCCTCCTGCGCCCTCCCATCTCCGGTCTTCTTGACTCTGTCTTGACACCGGGCTCAGGTGGGGGAGGAGGAGAGTGCGGTAGCTTCAGTGCAAGACGTCTATCACTTAAAACTAATTCACGCGCAAGTCACCGTCCCTGCACCACCTGTTGTGAAGCATACGGTGGATCTCGTCGAAATCGACGGTCGAACTGTCATTACAAAGCAAAGCGGTCCAGGATTTATAGTGGTCTATAGAAAATGTAATTTTCTGAAAAAAGGTCTATATTCTGTTGCTGTGCCAACAAAGTAAGGCAGATGGGAAACGTTTATCTGCAACACGGTGACTGAAACGCCGAACAAATGCAAATGGGACGCAGTCTACTCATTAGCTTAACACGTCTTGTGCACAGAATACTTTTCAAGTGAGTTTATTGGTGGAAGTGTACATTTGGGTCGGAATACCATCCTCGTATCCATGTGTAAATAACCACCTTAAAAGGCAGTGGCATAGTTGCATAGTTGACAATCCAAAGTATTCTCAGAAAAACGGAAATCCTTTATTAAAGAATTTCGAATCATTCCGTGTCATTCATTTCACCCCTTCCTCACCCCGAAAAGCAGTGGCAGCGCCAACAGACAAGCTTTTGTTTAAACACACCCCTCACGTCACGGCATATCTAAATCGTCCACAAGCGACTGTGAAAATCAACACCTGCAAATGACTAGTTGAGCTTTTGATTACATGGTAACCTGTTTTGGTGCGATTAGATTTCATTATAAGATGTTTTTTTGTGTACGGACACCATTTCGGCCAGTAGTAGAATATTTGTGCATTTATATGGCCACTATATAACGCATTTATATTCATAAAATAAAGTCTACGAATTGGGAGAAACAGGCGTTTTTGGGCGAGTCAGGAGAACTATCAGTGGTAGACAAAGGCTTGGTACTAACGGAAAAATACTTAAATTTCTTATTGACTGATTTGAAAAAGTATGAAAAAGTGGGCATCTACGAGATACCCTAATAGATAAATTGTAAAGACATAATTTTCTTGGAATTTTGAATCTGACTAAATATATATGTAAAGATCCGATGCTATTTTATAGGACCCAAACCGTCATCTGCAGAGAAAAAAATAACGCCCGAGAACTCACTAGATAGGCAGATTCCCACGAAGACTATCTTCTAGTGGGATCTCAATATTCACGAACTGCAGAAACCATATTTCGGGAGAATTAATTGAGAACACGAAAAATCTCAAAGTATTCTCAGATGACCCCATAAACTCCACAGTCAAGAGAAAACGCAATAATTTAACACAATAATTATCCTGATGCACATAGAATGACATATGATCATCCCAGTCCAACTGGCTAGGCACTGACTTTGTGAAAGCTTATTCCTGCACCGCAAGAATATTCTCGCTAAATTTAAAAACTTCATTAAGCATATAGTAGCTGACTAGCTGTCGCACTGCACACTGCACCTATTCTACGACGATATAATTAACTAATTGATTAAAAAGTGTTTTCTAGCGTTTTCATGTTGTTGCTGTTTTATTTTCTCAATTGGTCGCATTTATAGGCATTATGAACCCTCTTTAGTGATTAAGCAGCAAAATCGTATGCTCAATGTTCCTTTTGTTTTGCCATAAGCCACATTTACTCTATTTTTACCGATGGTTTTCATCAACGTACTTTTGGGTCGATGTCGAACGAGGACGTTTTCATAAATTTACGAATATTTGTGTTTGATGCGAGAGAATCATGTACTGGGTAAGGAAACTTACCTAAAAAACCCACATGAGAATATGGGTATCAATGCAAACATAAATATAACCATCTCGCCCCGAAATCCCACCGCACGTGGTTCCTACGCATGTTAACGGCGCAGACGTCTGCAGTTGGCTATCGACAGTGTGATCGCCGTATTCACTTCTCTGAACTCCAGCTATCTACCGCCGAAAATGATGCATGTATAAGTAAACTCACTTACTTATTTGCATGGCAGCGCCCTGCGCCTGGCAAACTGTGTGGTAACACAATGGGAATTTACTTCAATTGCTAAATGGTTCAAAACTTCCTCCCGCTGATATGATATGGACAAGAATCAGTACTTTACCGATTCAGGGCCTAGCAGGCAATGAACAATTTAGGAATGTGCGCATTCATAGAGGATGATATTATCTTGGGGGTTGGTTCCCTTGGTACCGTCATCGCAGACATAAACAGCCTTCAAGCAATGACGTTGGAAGGTTGTTGCACGCTGCCGCATTCACAAGAAATGAGTGTAGTCGGCGGTCGGTTTGGGGGTGGGGATGTGTAGCTATATTTCAGTTCTATCACTTCTAAATTCAAAATTCATGTATTGATGACCTGGGTTTGGTTCATGGTCAGTTGATGATAACAAGCTGGCCGGAAGTAGTCACACCGCAGTTGCGTTTAATTTTGCCGATTTATTTATGTCATAAGGAAGTACTCCGGCAGATGCGCGGAAAGAAAACTCACTACAAAACACCGTCTAGTGTTTAGACCTGCCTAAGACTATAAATTAACGTTCGCAGAATGGATTGACGTGAGGACAAGCTTAATACGGCCCCGGACTGTAACATTACCTGAACTGAGGTTCAGACTGTATCTAAGTAAACCTTTTGTAGCACACGCATGTCACACATCTGAACGAGCTACGGTTGGCAAATTTTTGCATTTTTTAGTTCCGACGAATGCCCGTACAACCGAGAAACTAATCTTAAGGAATGTCGGGGCTAGGTGAGGGGAAGGGGGGCGATGAGAAATAGAAACCTGGTAAACCAAAAAAACTCAAACCACTACTATGCCCATTTCAAGTTTTCCGTCGTTATCAGCGCCCTCAAAGGGTGTACTGTCTGAACGGCGATCAGGCAAGGTCGCCCGGAGGGGATAGGGGGAAATTGTGACCATTGCAGTAGCTGTGCGCGGTGAACGCACCTGTAGGCAACTGAAATGGTCGAGGAATGGATGTCGGCGACTACAATAGAGTGCGCTAGGAAAGTGGTGGTGGTGGTGGTGGTGGTGGTGGTGGTGGTGGTGGTGGTGGTGGTGGTGGTGGTGGTGGTGGTGGTGGTGGTGGTGGTGGTGGTGGTGGTGGTGGTGGTGGTAGTGGTAGTGGTGGTGGTGGTAGTGGTAGTGGTGGTGGTGGTGGTGGTGGTGGTGGTGGTGGTGGTGGTGGTGGTGGTGGTGGTGGTGGTGGTGGTGGTGGTGGTGGTGGTGGTGGTGGTGGTGGTGGTGGTGGTGGTGGTGGTGGTGGTAGTGGTGGTGGTAGTAGTGGTGGTGGTGGTGGTGGTGGTGGTGGGGTAACTACAGGAGATTGCCTCCATTTGCTTAAAGTTTCCCTTTTTCGGGCAAAAAACTGCAGATGGAAGAGCGAGCGACCAACAAAGAACACACCTCTGCAGTTTGAGGGCAGTCGTCTTCGAAGATGACAAACTTCTCGTAACACCTCCTTGCCTCGGGGGACAGACGGTTGAGGCTGGCCAGCACTGCCTACAGGAGAGGGGGAAAAGAGAAATCACAGCGGTGAGGGGTTTGAGTGCGAAGTGGGCAGCACTGCTTTGATGACGCCAAACAAACGCACAAAACGGGCACACTAAAAGCACACACACTTACGTAACACAGGTGCTGGTGTCTAGCGATCAAAGGTCGTTTGCCTGCGCAGGATTATTTACCTGCACATAGGCACGACCGTATAAAGGTACCGATGAGTCAGCCAGCCAATCCGGCAAATGTGGTGACGCAGTGACGTAGTGACGCATGCATGTGCACGATGACTAACACGCAGGAGACAACAACGCTGCCCCACATCTAAGAGAATACGATCAAGAAGGTATGGCGGTTCGCGCGTTGTTTTTGGTTTGACAGGGTGCATGGAACATCTCGAACTGTAAAAAAGCCGCTTATGAAGGGAAGCGTCAATTTATTTAGCGTACGGCTCGCTGGCAGATCCGCCGTTAAGTACAATCAACAAATCGTTAAAAAGGTCTCCACTTGCAATGTGATTAGTGTAGAAATTGTGTGTGGTTTGCTGGTGGAAACAAAAAACGTTGAAATATGCATGTCACATAGATAGGTGTGCATCGGATAACTGACATTATTCAGGCTAACCACAGAGAACATGAAGCCTGTCTGATAGTCTGACCGCGGGATATTTTGCACACACACACAATAACCTTAGTGGATACTGAAGATGAAAAAAGCAAGCTTCGGGTCTGATGGATCACAAATTATGAACCGTGTTATGCTGGCAACCATCTCGTGACAGTATTGCAACAGACCGCAGGCTTCAGCCACAGTCCCCCGCCCCTCCGAAGAGTCTCGAAAAGGAAAACTGGTGTGGCGGAGAGATGTACGGGAAGGCCCATTTTTGAATCCAGACACCAAGGGGAGCTGGTCCTTCATCAGACTACCGCACGCAGTTTTGCTTCGGAGAGCTACAACCAGTATATCCGCATGCGCCCTCACCTACTATTACAGTTCGACTGTTGTGAGCAACGAATCCTGGCACATATCCCACGATAACCTATTTCGATTCGAACGTACACTCGTTCTTTCCTCACCTATCCTGCTTCGACGATGAGAGAATGCCAAGACGACCGAGGTGGGTTCGGTTGCAGAGGCTGACAAAGTTAAGCATGCCGTCTACACAAGCACTGGTCCCCACAGCATATGCCAAGCTTGGATCTCACAAGCGTGAACAGCAGTTGCAGCCCAATCCTCAGTCAGCCCGTAAGCTTGCAATCTTCCATGTCATGACTTCTGATACGTTGTTGTAGATCAAAGCGTCTCCGATTCATTAGTGCGGAACGCGCTGATTTCGAAAGGTATATTCTCAAATATCGGTCTTACTCTCTATTTTCCTTCTTGCCTGCACCGGTGACTGATGAGGAGTGAAGGCTTAAGTGTAAGGCATGTACAGCGGTAGTTATGAGATCGCGCGGACCCAACACAGTTCGATAAACGCGGTCGTTAGCCTGACGAACCCTAGTTTCAATTCAGTGCACACAGCGTGACACAGCCAGAGGTATGGATTGCCAGCAGAACAGTTTAAAAGGCTTGGTAGAGAGGGCGGCACGGAGCATACCTCATAGAAGGAGTCGTAAGTGTAGGATGAGGCGCACTGCACCTTGGTCCAGTCAATAATCGGGGCCGGTCCGCCGGTGATATTCGTTTGAACCAAGTAATGCGACACAGAGTGCGGCGGTGAGGAGAGAAGACAGCCAATCAGGGTGGCTGTGAGCGGGCAACCCCGACAAAGCGGTGGTATGTGGCCCAGCGGGTTGCCGGGAAGGAAACAATCGACGGACATACCGGCTCTGGAAGCCACTAAGCACGCGGCCTCTGCGTCCGTGAGGTCCTCCTGAATGACGACCTAAAAAGGCGGTTCGAAAAGGATGAAAATTGGGAAAGAAAGTGGAATTCAACCAGTCTACTACTACTACTACTACTAAAAACTAGTACCGTTATTGTTATCACAGATAATTCAAGTGTTGCAAGCTAGGTCTGTCACTGTCTCACAAGGTGGACCCAGCAGTGCATTCTGCGAAAACCTGTTTATAATGAAGTAGACTTTCACTGCATCTATTCGTTAACTCCTACACGCGCAGTGCTCTGACAGAACCTATTCAGGACGACTGGGGATGGGCGCATGTGCAGTGACGATCGTAGCAGAGCAGTGCGTATACATTTTGCGCATACAACCCGGTCGCTACTCCAAGTGTGTCAGGTTATATCAGCCGAGGTCTTGGATCTAACGGAATTTATGAGTGTCAAAAGGGCCAAGTTAAGGAGGTATTGCAGATTGACCTGCTACTAATATCAACAATCGTAAAATACACCTATTTTATGTGATATGAAACAGTCGACCGTCGCTGTGTCAACGCTGCGGGGATATCTCAGTCCATCCAAGAAATACGACCGAGGTGGTTTGGGCATGGTCCTTGTCTTTCAGCCGAGTTTAATGTTGTTGACCTTAGTCCGGCGTCACTACCTACCTGGAGATCCGCTCAAAATCTGTCTCATCACAGTTCGCCAGGACATGGAAGTGGTTCTTGGACCTTCTCTTTTTTGGTTCCGTCACTGTATGGCTGCAGATCGTCCGATTTGCTACCGCAGCTCGTCAAGCGTGGAAATTCGCGACATCATCAAGGCTGGCTAGGTGGGGCTTAATTACACCTGCAACCTGTCGCGACGAAGGGATTTCTATTTCTCCAGCCAATGACGGTTTCGATACAGTTGGCTGCTCATAGAGCATCAGCTTATTCCCTCATCGGGAGTGGGATAGTGAAGGTTGTTCGCTAGCCTGAATAATGGCTTTATTGGTCTGAGCTTTCGAACTCTTACTGGTGTCCATCATCGGCAACAAAACGAACAAGAAGCAACTAAAGGGGATAAGGGCTAATCTAACACCATCGATGCAAGTTCGGAGGGCTCAGGAACCGCCCACCACGCAACCGGCAAGGTAATTAGATGAGATAGGCCGAATACGGTTCATGGCGAACAGCATCCACTCTCTGTGCCCATCTATCATCAACTGCTCTGCTAAGTTTCAGGCATCTTGTTTGAATTATCGTTTGAGCCAGTGCGACCGTGTCCGGGCGGGAGAGGATGATGGCGTGCCACGGACGAAACTAGGTCAAGCCTCGTTCGTCTATCTTGTTTCCTTGCAAATGTAGGACAGGCACGAGTCACACTCCCACATGATCAAGGTAATTGCGTCCTTGTATTCTCAAGATGGTTTTCAGGCTGATTATAGAAACCATCGTTATCTTTTAATTGGCACGGCAGAAAAAACGGGATTCAAACCTCACAGACTACTTCATCGTAGCGTGGACATGGCGAGGACTGCCATCTAACCTCTCGCGTACAAGTCACATCAAGGTCAACAGTGGAAGAACGGAATAAGACGCTGGAATTCGCTGTGCGGCGATAAACTTGAGAAAGGCAGAATCAAAAAAATTTAGGAATGCGAAGAAGACGAAGACGAAGAAGAAGAAGAAGAAGAAGAAGAAGAAGAAGAAGAAGAAGAAGAAGAAGAAGAAGAAGAAGAAGAAGAAGAAGAAGAAGAAGAAGAAGAAGAAGAAGAAGAAGAAGAAGAAGAAGAAGAAGAAGAAGAAGAAGAAGAGGTGGTGGTGGTGGTGGTGGTGGTGGTGGTGGTGGTGGTGGTGGTGGTGGTGGTGGTGGTGGTGGTGGTGGTGGTGGTGGTGGTGGTGGTGGTGGTGGTGGTGGTGGTGGTGGTGGTGGTGGTGGTGAAGGTGGTGGTGAAGGTGGTGGTGAAGGTGGTGGTGGGGGGATAAGAGGGTATTTTCGTAAGTGGCGAGTTCTAGCATGTGTCAGCAATCTGATTGCCTAGGCAGTTAACTACACAGTAGTAACGTACAGCGGCCGAACTAAAACCTGTGCCATTCATGAAGTTGTTATGGGACTTCGGATCAGAGGACAAATCAACCTTCTATTTGTAACTACTAATTTGCTGAAATCAAGCTCAGGAAAATCTCGAATACAGATGGGATAGTGTGCGTTTTAAGTGTTCACGCATGACACTAGATATTTGATTAAAAATAGGGTGAGTCACAAAGAACCCTAGCTCATGATCTTGTTGTGTCCAAAGAGCAAAGTTAATATTATATGATAAGTTTCACCATCTTAATACTGAATTGTGCATACTACGAACACTATGATTGATTAGTAGCCAGATAAAGTCAGAAGTTATTTGAATATGTTTCAGTTTACAGTTGTTTAACGACGAGATCCGAATTCATTGAATTTGCCGCTTTAACTGTAAGAAAACACTTAACCGCTTCCTCAAAACCACAAGTCATGCCTCCCAAACACGGGTCTGGCACTCCAAGAGTATGGTGACGTGGTGCAGCGTTGTAGACCACGATCACTCCAATCGAATAGTAAAGCTCCTTGTAATCAGAGTGGATGATCGAATGCTACCCTTATGTTATCTTCTGATACCACCAGTCGACAGGACGTATGATTTACGGTTCAGTGGGTAGAGAATCTGATCAAAAAGAGCGATAATCAACTGAACGTAGGCTTCAGTTTTAGATCCTGCCAGAATACGTGGTATCGGAAGTAACATGCTGCCCGAATTCAACAGTATGACCCTACTCTGGAACTCACTGCGCAACCTCCAGACGCCTCCACTGCACTCGCTACCGCCTACGGCTAGCCTACCAGCCGCGACTGCAGCCCCCATATCTTTGCCATTTAACGCCTCCTGCGTGTATGCTAACTTGGCCCTGCCATATCTAACCAGTGGGTTCGAACGGAAGGAATTTAGCGAGTTCCCCTGGCATGGGCCTACATCTCTTAGCCAATCCTCTGCATCCGCACGGAAAGATTTGACCTTCAGTCCGAAGTCAGCGCTATCTTTGGACAACGCTCTCGATCAGGGCGCTCCAGTGCCACGTCCCCGTTCTCCTGCAAAGTTCGCTGACCTGCCCACATTTTGTGAGAAAAGACGAGAACAGCCTACCACTACGGGTAGATCTTCAAATGCTACATACAAAGGTGATAATAGTGAACCTCTAGGCAGCCTCCTATCCGCATCATCAAATGATGTGAAATGACCGGAATCAGCCGAACAATAATGCTCAAAATTCCCCAATTTTATCTTGACTTAAAATTCAAAAAGTTAAAGTATGCAGACATTCAGAAGCGAAATATCTATATAATTATTACAAGTTTTTAAATTTATCTTGCCTAGAATAATTGATAACTTTGGTCGTGGACATTCATTTTTCTCTGCGCCCACAAGTGTGACCCAAACGACCATCTCCATTAGAAAGAATATCGAAAAACTCATTACTTCAGTAAATGCTTTTGAGAAATATCTTATTTTTGGAGATTATGGTTAACATATAGAACAGAATCTAAATTTATGGCCAATCGATTTAAAACAGTGAAAATTATGAAATATTCACCGGTATTCCAAGGGCGATCTGAAACTAATTTTAATTCAATGCCAGAAATCGCTTCCATGACCTTTTATGCAAGGAAAGCTCTTTTACTATACAGAAAACGGTATGTTTACGATTTCCCCTGGCAATTCTATTTCTATTTATTTGTCACAGTTACAGTTATTTTTTACTTTTTTTGGAATTTGCCGCTTTTTGTAAAAAGCTGGTAGTTCTAAACAAAGTAATATTACTTTTATATTTCCTTTAACTTTTAAATTCGCCTTAAGTTTGTGCATTTTTATTTCATACATGTGTTAGTTCCGGTTTGCGGGTGGTTATCTATCTTTCGAAAATTTCTGGATTTTGTACGAGTTAGGTTCTCTACTGTGTAGGAAAACTTATTAGTCATCCAGAACATGGTAAACAGTGATTTAATAATTTGGAAAGAAGGCTTGCTGATCTGGTCTGGTGGTGTAATACAGCGCGATAACTTTGTTTTCAGACCTCGGTCGAGGTTCTCGCCGATGTCCACACAGAGTCAAGCAACTAAATATAGAGAAGGATTACATAAAGAGAAGAGAAAAGGTTAAAATGACCAAGTTCAACTTGTCTGTAGTAGCAGAACCGCATTCTGCGGCTGCGAACACCAGTCTTAAGCCATTTGACTTGAGCCGATATCCAGACTCCTGCTGCTGAACAACGACCATACATTTCGTGACGTGCAACTATTCTGAGGCAAGGGGTTATCCTGGAGTTCTTCCCAAAGTGACTGACTTGGCCTCAGTTTATCTGTCCTTCGAGTGAAGGTTTGAGGGTGGGTCGGCAGACGACAAAAAATAGGCCGTAAACAGCTATGCCAGCCCCTGTCTCCGTCCTCACACGCGCACCTTCGATTACAGCATTGTCTTCTAAATGCACACAAAGTCGAAGTGTGTCCCTCGTCAGAAGGGAGTAGGCAGTCTTAACAGTACTAAAACGGGTGAGTGAAAAAGTGATACATTTTAAATCCTTGTGACATTTATCGACAATAAACATCTACCAAGCAAACTGCCTATGAAATAACAGCTGCCGACCGATTTCATCTCGTCTAGGAAGTACTGTTTTTCGGAAGGAGGTAGGGGGTTGCTTTATCGGCTCTGCACCAATGCGCCTAGTGAGATCTTGCATTTACGTCCTTTAGCTGAGTGAAATTGCAGCGGTGGCAAACGCGCGAATGATAGAGGGTGCCAGTTAACTTTTGATTAGGAAATGAGTAACATTGACATCAGACTAAAAGAGGGGTAACCAGAATGCTACGCTTCGATAGCACATAGGTGTGCTCTAAGAGTAGCAGCAAAAACCAGCTTTAGCAGACTTGGAGCCAATAAGCAATATGGGAAAAGGGACGATTGGCAGCCATTAGGCAAACATGGGACAGTGTGGACTGAGACATGAACAAAAATGGTTAAAAAAGTTGCAAAAATATAATATTTTTCACAAGCTGAATGGTTTCACCACATGCAACAGAGGTGTACGCTTAAAAAACTAGTTATTTAGTGTGCGGATTCCACGCCGATCTTTCCCTTTGAAAAAATCTACACCCTCAAGATCCGTAGTAACTTCAATTTGCAGTTAAAATTGTTCGTGTTCTTCATCCTGTCTACATGACGTGTCATTACATTAAATAGTACCCTGACTATGTTGGAAGTGCGTTCATTGATTTGGTTAAGAAGCATGTTCCTCACGTTGCGTATCGAGACTAAATCTAAAACCATCGCAGTCAGCCGCTCAGAGAGCAGTAGTATGTACAGAATGCGGGTGCTGATCAAAAGGAGGGAGATGAGGATGGCCATTTCTGGCTTATTAGTTGTCAACAGGTTTACCAAAGCCCAGACCTGCAGGACCTGAGTTTACAGTCCACGTTCTTTTATCCACGTTATTTAATCCAGTTTCTTTGAGGATCAAGGGTTAGCAACTTCTAGGTACTAACACTGAGCCACGGGCCATGATCTGTCGACTGCCATCTGGAATAGTAGCCAAGTTGAAAGTGCGTGAAACGATCCCATTATCCTCTGGCTTTTTCGCTACCCCTCTTCGACATATACTATTGATAACCGTGCAAATGCTGGCAAAGGCTCTGGAATGAGCCTTACAGCAAAACGGGATGTCTATGTCTCGTTATACTATCGATGAATGCCCTTCGAACATAGTTAGTTTTTAGTTGGTGGAAAGGGACTTACCGATCGCTTATGGGCCACACCCTAGAGCCCCACCAGCAGCCGCACAGTGGCTAGTCCTACGGGTAGATTAACATCATCGACAAATATAAGAGAGAATGAAATGGCCAGTTCTGGTTTATTAGTCAGCATCAGCCAGCCATACCCAACCCCAGGTGTTGCGTCAGTCGAGGCCCGAACCTGCGACCTGTTGAGTATAAGTGCAACGCTCTAACTATTAAGCCATGTGCTCGTGTTCTCGCCGATTTAGATCCGAAATATGCGTATTGGTGGATAGGCACTGAATGATTGGCCATGGGAATCATTCGCCCTTTTGGAATCACTCTCGAGCCCCGGCAGTTACAATATTTGGCCTTTAAACCTTCTAAAACCCTAAAGCGCTGTAAGACGCGGGACAACGAACCCCCAGTAATACAGGTGGCCTTGCGCAAAAGTGCAAGAAGATTGGAATTAGGGGTAAGGTAGGGTTAAGCATATATTTAGGGTTACGTTTAGGATTGAAGTTAGGGTTATTTTCTGGGTCAGTTCTAAGGTTTAGAAGATGGAAATAACTACCCTGAGGAAACTTAGCGCAGGGCCCTCTGTAGTCCTGTGTGAGGGTTTCCTAGTACTCTGCCTTAACGAACGCGGGTTTGAATCTCAGATTCTGAAACATGTTGGGGGAATTCACCGATCAGTTCGCGAGAATTACTCATCCCGTTGTACACTGGGACACAGATAATTGCATAGCGACGAGCAATGTAACAATACAATAGGCTGCCGGGAAAGCCTAAGAAGACTGGGGGTGGCCATTTCTGGCTGTTAGCTGTTGTAAGCGCTGCATATCCAAATCCAGGTTTGTGAAATCCGAAATTATAATACGAATCCTTTGGTCCTTAAACGGTAAGTAGTCCAGGGCTCTACCAATGAGTTCCAGTTCGGTTGTCCTTTCGGTCTTTGAGGAGATGTATTGACTACGGTGCATGAGTTCTCCATAACCGAAGAATTCGGGTCCGAATCTCAGGTCCCGCAAACCTGCGATTGGCTATGGTTGGCTGACAACGGCTAGTTAGACAGAAATGTCCATCTCAGTCTCCCTTGTCTTTATCAGTACCTCTTCTGTATCCTACATGTTATGTCATACGAGGTAATTTTTAGCGGCTATCATTTCTGACTTTAAATGTCAATGGCAGGCAGATTTAAGACTTTGAATTGGTTGGTCTTATTAAATTTCTGATTTTTTGAATAATATGCTAGTAATAGTTCTTTGCGACTTGGAGAAAGAGGAAAATTGCCTTTTAGTGGGTTATAAATATATTTTACGAGATTAACGCGATCACAAGATACCTTTATACTGCTATTTACTCTGATTTTGAAGTTGACGCATACCTCAGATAGGTCGCAAGACAGACAGATGTGCTCTAGCAGTTGCGTCCCGATCTGGTGTGTTTGTAACATGCTGAACTTGCGACTCGGTTAAGTTTGGAGTCATAGCGCTTCGTCTCACATGCAAGTCGTTGCATAGCAACTAAACAATGAGTAATTGAGACGTCCTGCGGTCAGGAGAGATCGATTAACAGTATTTTCATGTGAAGATACGTCTCAGTAATTCAGTGGCAAGAGGTTTTCCCCACGATCAGCCAACCTGGTCAAGCGGCTGACGTGTCACTGGTTGATAACGGCTACTAGATACAACAGTAGGGATTTTTTGTCGATGTCACTATTAGATCCATCTATTTCATCCTTCATTGTTCAAAGGACGAAAGGTAAACTCCGAATTCTAGGACAATTCTACCATTGTGAGCACTTGGGATTATCGTGTGTCCCATGGCGTGGTGGCGGAGGACGATGACTTACGCAGCATCTACCGCACACTCCCCTCTCTCAGATACTTATTCTTGGTAACCAGATGTAGTTAGGAGGTTGGTTCTGGAGTAGCGATTAGAAAAACTAAATATTTTGACTACCGGTATCATGCATGACCTGATCCTTCAGCCACGTACTACATTTTCAAAAAGAGGGGGTGGCTTGGAGCTCACGTTCGTTAGATTGCAATAGAGGTCACATTAAGAAGGAGCCATTGAGCCTTAATCTCAGTTCCCTGGCCAGTCATTCCACATACAGAGACCCAGTACTAGCCATGAGGACCGAGCTATCCCGTCAGTCGGCAATCTTCTAAGCGATGACTTTTAGCGCACTAACTTTGGCTTCCTAACAGGTGACATATTCGGCAATCGCGGAATTTACGTTAAGTGGTATTTTTTCGAAGTTCTCTTTTACTTTGCTCCGACATCACTTTCTTTCACTTTATCGTCCATGGTATTCGGTCCTATTTTATTCAGTATTCCATATTTACACAGAAAACAGACCAAAGCGAGACGAAACACACAACTGTTGTCATCTTTGGAGGGCCGACAAACTGTGACGTGGAATCCCAGGTTTTCGACATTCTGCCTTGGCTACAGACAAACATTCGAATAATACATCTCAAAGCCGGACAGGGGTTAATTTCTGAGGTGAAGTCGTCCGTCAGTTGATTTCGTTCAATTGTCCACTAGCCTTAAAATAAATGATGGTTCAGTATTTAGTAGTAGAGCATTTGAGATACTTGGTTGGATATCTCAATTATTTCAGCCCTTAACTTTTTATTATCTGAATACCTTTGAACTTATTTAGTAAATAGGCTTCATTCCCACTAGTCGACTCAACTACAGCAGCATACAGAGCACTCTTCATTTAACTGTCAGTAGCCTCTGGAAGCAAAGAAATCCAGTTATAAAACGGCCTCGGTGGTGTAAAGTTTCACTAGTAAATATTACATCAGTTGCCCGAGAAGACTGAATGATTATAGTTCACACTGCGCACGCTGAAGCCTCGATGGTCGGAAAAAATTGGCAATCCGATGGGGTCGTTTTCATAGCTTATGTACTGGATAGATACGGGACTAGGTAGCCCTCGTATTGCAGGTGGTCCTGCGCTATATTCCAGGGGAGTAAACCTTATCGAGTCCTAACTCTAGCTTCCCTGGAATTTAGCACAGAGCCATTTGCAATACGAGGGGGTATCTATTCCCGTGTCCTATCGATATCTTAAATCTCGTGTCCTCTCATTGTCAAGTAAGTGGACGGTTGTCAAGAACTTTTGTCCACTGCCCTGATCAGTTGTTAGTTTGAATCCGGGGATATCGGTGGAGCTAACGCGTTCGCATCCTCTACATTTCCGCAGGGGGACTATGGTACATGCCAAGTCATAAACTTTTAATACACTTTGTTTCCTGTCTGTCATTGTCCAGTTATGTAGGGATATTGGATTTAAGCTGACTATGTGTATGCTTATATTATAGTGCCCACAAACCCATAGAGAGCTGCAGATTTAGGGCCGTTTGGTGTGGCTTCATTGGTTAACTAGACGGAGTTAAAAGTAACGAAAATAACGCTTAAGCTGATTATAGTTCTTTGGGTGCGCGACTGGTTACCTGTGGTGTCTGATTTCAAGGGAGATGGGAACCGTGGACAAGGCCGATCTAAACCAGGACAGTCGGAAAACTCTTAGGAGGGGTCGTCAGGTATGACCTCTCTGAAATAGCATCGTTCGAAGCTAATTGGGGTTCATGAGGCCTAGATGAAGCAGAAAGCATATAAAACTGTACACTTGAAGCCGAAAACTATTAAGGTGTACCCGCTACAGACACGGTTACACTGTCAAACTATCACTCAAGTTCCGGAGTGGTCCTATCGGAAATCTTAATTGGAGCTACTCCCAGCAAATCTGTCGTCCCTCAGAACAACATAACGGAAGGAGCCACTCGCGAATGCCCTCAGTGCGACCGCACATCGCTCTCGCCTTTTTCAACTACCTCTGCACTTATCACAACCTTGACGCCATGGAGCTACGGCGACAGTAGTCGGATGTGCTGAGACAGTACTAGCCTGTCCGCCCCGTGGTTGCAATCTCCAGCGCCATATTGGCCTGGTCGGACAAGCGCCTACCGCATGCAACCGTCTTCAAGCTCCCTTTACCTTGTGCCACCTGTTCACGCGACTTCACACACCGTATTGGCTAATTCGGACATGCCAGCTGGAGCCTCGTCTATCAGTCAGGCCGCAACCTCTGTGATGAGCGCGGTCACAGTCCAAAACCACGGATGAAATAACGGTATCTGATTTCACTCGTAGCCTATTTCCCCTCAAAGGAAGTGGGAGGTAGAGCATGTGGCCGCCAGCATTTCGTCGAGATGAGCTCGAGATAAGGAAAGGCAACATTCTTCGTTTGACAGAACCAGTCTATTGCCTCAATGATAATGCACCTTGACAGTCAACCGTGGCGTCTGCAGTTGGGGTCATTTGGGTCAGTCAACCTCTTCCTCTTTCGTTCCTCTGTCAGGACCGGCTGATAACATCAAGGCTTTTAGGCTGGCGGAAGAGGGTTAATTAATTCAGGCTGTGTTCTACGTGTGTGTGTGTGTGTGTGTTTGTGTCAAACACATTTGTTTTTCAAATAGCAGATGCTGTCATAAGAAGGAATGAGGAGCTGTGAAAGAAAGAGAGAGAGAGAGAGAGAGAGAGAGAGAGAGAGAGAGAGAGAGTACAATAGAAATCAAACTCTGTGCCGATTTTTCAATAAGCTGACGGCTAGCGGCTTGCCTATCGACCATTTTAGTCTTCAAGACGGCCCCGAACAGCTTGTACAAGGAGAAAAGCGTACCACGTCAATTGTGACTAAGCGGGGCACCAGAGGTTACCCAGCAAAATTCAGATTGTTTTTTGCTCTGGTTATTTTTGTAGGTCCTGATTATCCGCTTTAATGGGAACAAGAATCCTGCACTAGTAATGTGGTCAGTGCTATCAAAGCTGGATTGCGCTATTAGATCAACCAAATTGCCGGGTCCCGGCAAAAGTTGTAATTGGGAACCTTTGCAGGTAACGTTAGAATAATTCCTAAAAAATGAGGTTTTTATGGCCACCTCACCTGCATGAGATCCGAGCAACCCCTATTACAGCTCAATAGATATATATAGTGCTGGGGTCCATCCATGTGTTGCACGCGTAGGCGGACCGTTTAGATTTGTCAGCAACTGTATCCACATCCTCCTCCAGTCATCTTGACAGTGTTTTGATATCACAAAAAGGTGGATGAGGGAGGAGAAACGAAAGTTGCGTGGATTCTGGATTGATTGCTTAGAAAATCTTACAGTTGCAGTCAGCCTACTGTATTAGACTAGGCGGCTACCATAGGTTGCAGTAGGCCGGGCGAGTAATTCGACCCAAACGTGATTAAACTCAGGGCTCCCTGTGGGACTTGTAGTTTAGGTGGTTAGAACTCTGGGTGCACTCGAGCCTTGCGCTTGCTATCAGGGATTTGAATCCTAACGAAGTCACAGAGTTTATCCTAAAAGAGTCCAATGGATTGTTTAAATCTCCCAAAGCGCTATCAACGAATTCACGCATAGGTCTTCACCGCTGAGCCCAACTCTTAGGGCAGTGATGTAATTCATAGCTTGAGACAGGCAAACTGTTGTATTGTTGCATTCCATGTTGCCTTATCAACTACGACTGGCGCAAAATCAGGGAATATTAAAAAAAATGTTACAGTACTGGCTAGAATATGACACAAACACCTGCAATTGTATACGCACCAGGAAGCTAGCTTTCGTGTGTGAGTATTCCCCATGTCAAAATCTGTTTACTTAAGTAGTGTGTCATTTTCAATTTTTTAGACCCTGAGATATTCACTGAAATTTAATAGAAAACGTGCGTACTATTTATTTGCTCCGTGCATGGGTAGATTGGGCGGGGTGGGCGGTGCTGATTCGGAATCCATCCTACGGAAGAATTGCTGCATTCCTTGATTTGTAGATAGGCCGAAGTTCGACAGGACTTTAGGCAGAAACCACGCCGAGTTTAAGTTAGGTCCACGTGAATGATGAAGACAACATCAGGAAGAATTCGATTTTCAAATCGTCGCAACGGTAAGAGGGGCCTCAGAACAAAACGATCAGATAAATGAAAATAAAGGACAGCGACCGCAGAGGAGAGCATGTGAAGCATGTGCTTTGATTTTCGAAAAGTTGAAACTTCACGAGATTACGTCTATAATACGTTTTTGTAATTCTCGATATTTTGTGGGGTTTATTTTATTTTTACTAGTTGCTTACGTATACTTTTGAGTGCATAGCACAGAGTTGAAGGGCATAGGAGGTGCTTATAAGTGTCTGAAAAATTAATGAGATTTATAAGAGTGTTCGAAGGTCTTTCTAAGCTTTAAAAGACTCTACAGGGGTGGAGAGTTATAATATATATCTCTATATAATAACTCACGTAAAACCGATTTTCTCCGGGGTCTTGGAACGTATTTCCTGGAATATTCTATGGATTACTGTACTCTTTCTTAGTAAAACAGGGAGGAATCCGAGGGAGAATGGAGGCGTATAGTAATTGTCCTATTCGGGGTTGAAAGGCGTGGTAGGAAGATACTGAGACAATGGAAGACAAGATAACACTATCGGGCAGAATTTTAAGGAATAAAGGACTGAGAGATGGTCGCATTCGAGAGACGCACTGAACTGAGTTTAGTTTATTTAATAGAACACCGTTTTAGGATGACCATCTCAGATATAATATAGGCCCCTCTTAAGAATCTGGAGATCAACCTCCCTTTTTGCAGAGTAATCAACATTATCATCAGCAAATCTAGTAGACGCTACTGAACCAAATACATTCTTGTATGTTCCAAGCTCTTTTCGTTTTAGGTGCTGCATGGGCCAGTCCTGGCGATCATTTATGAGACTCAAGGGGTCAACACGCAGATGTTCGCTCAAATGGACACGCTGGAGTTAATCGTTCTAGCCGACCTATCCTCGTCTGTTGATAAGAATGACGCTGTGGCCTCCTTGCTTGGCTCTCTTGGTAAGCTCTTCAGAAGCTCACACAATTTTCCTTAGTCACTTCTTAACTTCATTAAATAAAAACAAGAGTAGGACTGATGGGCATCGCCAGCCAAAACAAGGGAGACCGTCCTCAGGCAGTCATACCTAACCCCAGGGGATGCACCACCCGAGGCTCGAACCAACGACATGTTGATCAAAAGTCCAACGCTCTAAATATTGAGCACTACTCGCCTGCTGGTGGGGCTCGAGAATGAACCCCAGAGCAGAACGAGATGAGTGAGTTCCGTTGGCGATCGGTGCGTGTTCATCAAAGAAGCAGGACTTCGAGGTTCAAGAAGACCTTTAAAACCTGTTGGCTCCTTCAAAGTAGGCGCAGTCTGCCGGGCTACTTTTCTCAATACCAGGGAGTTTTATGAACAGCTTGATGAACCCTTAGAAGATATATTCTGATTCAAGGTCTGATTGGCCCGTCTTCTGGCTAAAGCAATAAGTTTTTAACAGAAACAAAAAGAGTCCACCACGTGGCTACATTTGTGAGGCCTCACAGGCATTCTCGTTTAGAGTCCTACAACCGTGTTAATTCAACTCCTGATTGAAACTCGCTTTCACTTTAGTACCTACTCTAAAAAACTGAAAACAGCAATAAAACAAGCGCAATCAGTCCAAAAGGAAATTCTGGCCTTCTTCAATGTGTGCTCAAACAGCGTATGGCCAAACCATAACGGTGGCTTTTGTTGTCAGGTAGTGGGTATTTTTTACTGGATTTATGATTTGCTCGTGCTTCGGAACGAAAGCATTCACCAGACCATCTCGGCAGTTAGAAACGCATCCCCAGCGAACACTACTCAGGTGGATCGGGAGTGAGGCGGTTCCCTTCCGTTCTATGGCGCTTGGTTCCTGCTCATGTGAACATTACTTGCTAATACAGCTTTACCATGCATTTCGGGCCAATTCGCCAGACGCTGTGGGAAAACGTACTCTTGTAGGCGTGCACTTCGCGTATTTTTTTTCTACATATTTGTGAGTTTTCCAAAGTGCCTAAAGTTTCTGCTGCCTGTTCTGTATGGAACGTTGTCACCTACATATGGGTAATATATTGTAAGAGTTTATAGTGGCGCACCGCTGCAGCCAGATAAGACTGGAAAAAATACAGCCATATCAATTCACGTAATGCAAAAAACGAACAACTGTTGATAGCGACCTTGTACTTGTGCACGCTGTCAGCTGTGGATAACCCAAAAGGGTCAAATTACGCTTCAGGTGTTTCCATCACCGTCGTCTCTGCCCAAGCCGACATAGATGCAACCGGGGACGCTCTTTTTACTTACATTGCGCTCCTAAATCAGCCAGTAGTCGCGCCCCAATTCAAGCCACTGCAAGAACCTGAAGCCGTTCCCGACTCAAAAGTTGAATATCCTTGGAAGAACTCCAATACCGAGATGTCAAATGGACCTTCTCTCAACGGCCCGGTTACACCCTCAACCAGAATGCCACAGGCAAGCATGAGGAAGGAGTCCCTGTGGGAGACCGCTAACAAACGTCAAAGTCTTGGCCAGAGGACTCTTGGCCTTGTGGGCTTAGGTAAGAAGCATGTCTACTCACGTCCCCTTATCAACGTACATGAGCGTCTACAGACGATTTAATTGATCACTTTGAGGCCTGCACATCTTTTCTCATTATTTGCCTGCCAGTAAGCTTAGACAGAAAAATAATTTTTGAGGGATAGTTTATCGGCCCATAAGATGCCGGCTACTTAAAAAAACGAGGTTAGTATACAAAATCGAATAAGAAGGAAGGTGCTGCACTTCTGTATGAGTCGTTATTTCGTCCCAATCGTTCATTTAACATATGTTCGATAGGTGGTGTACATTAAAAATGTGATCCACTTTATGAAGCCCTTCCGATCACTCGGAAACAGTTCCAACTTCGTTGTGAAAACCCTACTGAACGAATTTGAGTGGATGTAACAAATAAAAATATCAGAAGTGGAATAGCAATGCCAACAAAGACAAGGCAACCAAAATTATCATTTCTGGCTCTAATGAGCCAGTCATATCTAACCCCAGATGGTGTCCCACTCGGGGCTCAAACCCGTGACCTATTGATCAGAAGTCCAGCGCTATAACCATTGAGCCTCAGGCTAGTTATTCTGTCGGTTTATATTTGGAATATGGTCTAAACCGATATAAACCAGGAAGACAACGAGCCTGTGGCTCAATGTTTAGAGCGCTGGACTTCGGGTCAACAGCTCACGGGTTTGAGCCCCGAGTGGAACACCACCTGGGGTTAGATATGACTGGCTAACGATAGCTAATGAGCCAGAAATAACCATTTCAGTCTCCCTTTTCTTTGTCAGCGTTGGTATTCCTCCCCTATTACTTCTAGCCGCTATGCGGCTGCTGGCGGGGCTCAATAATGAGCCCCAAATTCAGAGTGAGACGAGTGAGTTCCGTTAATTATCAGTGAGCGTTCATCAACGAATGATATCAGAAATAATATTACGTTGTTCCAAGATAAAGAAATTCCTAAAAACCGGTTATACCAAAAACACAAATCATCGTGTGAAATGAGTGAACCAAAGTTGCATAAGTACATATTACCCGTACATGCAAATAGCAAAGTAAAGAAACAATCCAAGTAGAACAATTTTTTAAAAAGTCGGTTAGCGCAGCGTTTTTTTCACGGTTGGATCCTCATTTAACGAAATTCTGGGAATGCAAATGGACTTTCGTACAAAAATACATGTGCCTCTGCGCAAAATAATTTTGCCTGTTGGGAAAAAAATGCTTTTACCGGTAGACTGACGAAGTAAAAACCTCCACAATGTACCAGTTAAACGAAGATAATTCTGCACCCCTGCCATGGATAAACTTACATCGATGTGGCTGACGGGCACTCACCAATCAGGTTGCGAGACTTGCTTTTCCATGTGCGCCCTGGGACTCAAGCCAGACCTCTCACAAGCAATTGCATAGAGATGAGCAGTATATCAAGATAATGGGGCTATCAGTTAGGATAAGTGTGACCGAGCTGGCCATTTCTGGTATCTTAGTCGTCATCAGCCCGGCATATACGTACCCCGGTTTGTAAATTTCAAGGTTCAAACCCGAATTCTTTGGTTATTGAACGCTAAGCACCCTACCAACGAGCTACTAGCTGGTTTTCCTGTCGCCCTTTTATCTGATTTATTGACCATACTTTATTAGATCTCAATAACTAAAGGATTTTGGTTCGAAACCCAGCTCCAGCAAACAGGTGGTTGGGTATGTCCGGTTGACAACAATTAATAACTCTGAAATGGTTATCTCCTTCGCCTTCACTCCACGGTCCCTGTGGGAGACCGTGAACAAACAGCTCTATCAATGAGTTGCGTGTCAGTTCTCATGTCAGTTTTGGATAGAGTATATTGACTATGGTGACTGGGCTTCCACAAACCAAAGAATTCGGGTTAGAGCCTCAGGTCCTGCAAACCTGCGATAGGTTATGGCTGGTTGACGACGGCTAATAAACCGGAAATGGCCGTCCCCGTCATCTTGGTCTTCTTTCGTTACCCAGTATCAGAAATCGTTAGTAATATTCTGTGACCGGACCAAAATTTCCTCCGTAACATTTGATCTGAATTACTACCTTGTACGCGTTGTCAGTTAACACTGTCAAATGTCTAACCACAGTCAGTATCGAGTCATCGGTTGCGGTTCGTGGCGTGAGCATCAAAACAAAGAGTTATGACGTTGCTATAATTTCACCCCTCCCGACTTCCTTCACGTAAATACATCCTAACCAGATATAAATTATGCCTGAAGAAATTAGCTTATCATGCCAACCAATTTGTCTTGGCATGACCATCTAACCTTATTCTGGTTGAAGGGTTATGATGCAAACCCTCGCATGCACCACTGGTGATTCTGTCAACGAATACTATCCCATAAATGCACCTAGAACCGATGGAATATTATCCTGGAGTTGAGGTCTTACGTCTCGAATGGTAAGCATCCGCAGACTTCGGACAGTTTGTGGAGTGCTCTACCCACACGCCTCGCTGTGCCCTCCACGCGAAATTTACAGGGGTTAATAGGACACTTGCCTGGCGTTTCCACCCGGCTGCGCCAGGATGGAAAGTCCTAAAAGGTGACGGAGAGGGAGAGAGAGAGAGAGAGAGGCGAACGCAAACTGCTGTCATCATCCCGCACCCTGTTCTCCCTGCGCTCGGATGGTCCCCTCCATCGCCTAATTGGGGGGAGGTGGGCGCAAGGGGTAGATGGGGCGGTGTGGAGTGAGGACGTCGACACCTCGTTCATGCCCAGTCGCCGCTGTTGGAACAGTTCAGCGCGCCTTGGAGAGCAGTCGGAAGAGGGGACTGGCATGCGCACAGCGCGTCGCACTTGAGGTGCGGCAAATGTTGGTCGGTCCCCCCTCCAGAGCCCATCAAGCATACTGGTCTTCCCTTGTTTTTTTCGAGCTTCTTAGGCTTAGAAACCAGCAAACAGGTCGGCTGTATGAAATGAGTGGTTGTGGCGAGGCAAGATTTCGCGGATTACTCACGCAAGAGCGTCTGTGCTAGTGCTAATGGAGGAACAATATATAAAAAGCCGGTAGGCATTTGTTCATTTTGAAAGTATTTAGAAGCCGTGGATCAGGAAAAATCTACGTTGACGGCTGAAACAAGTCACTGTTTAGGCATTGAATGACCATCCAGTAAAGGACACTTTTGAGATCAACTAGACGCTGGATGCGTGCCCAGAAACGTTCTGTGTTTAATGCAACCACCTTCGAGTCAAGTAACACAGACACTTGTTCTGTGGTCCTTCTGTTCCTAATAGTTTTCATTCAAGTAGGTTTTGTGGACCTGATCTTCATCACGAGAGTTCAAGGCCCAAAACTGTTTAGATAGTGGCAGGTCTGATCACAATAGGCCTCCTCGAACACATATGGAGTAGGGAAATAAACGGTCAAGTGGTTTAGTTTAATGGGGCACAATGTTTCTAGTTGGCTTTCACATAGAACAGCGGTTAGCAATTGATCTATTTTTAATATATAAAATATAACTAGTAAAGCTCTTTTTTTATAGGTGATTGAGCTGTTGTTGGGACATGAACCGAAGTAGGAGCTGGTTTCAGTGAGGACAACGCATGTCATGTTCGATGGATTACGCGGGTGTCGGATGGAAGACGTGGGGAGCCTATGGAATTATTTTGAATGTGAGCAACAGGGCCGCGGTCGTCCCAGAGAAGTGGAATAGTCGTCGGACACCTAACGGGGCCCTCAGCACCCATCCAACGTCTATGTGCAAATCAAGTGTTCCGGCATATAGATTGAAACATTCTTTAAACCCTCTTTATTTAACCATGAAACCGCGAAATAGTTAGCTGTGCCTGCCTCAACTCCTGAATCATGTTCTTTTGTGAAATTCACTAGTCATGTGGTGCGTGCTTAAGGTTCTTTCTAGTCCTCCACTCATACTCGCTCATCAACCCACTGGTTGTGGACAGAAGTTCCTTACTAAAACGACCTCTAGGTCCTGAAATTTGACTATTCGGGTCATGCCCCCTTTTTATCCAGTATTTGTGGTCTGCAAGTGTGTTAGCCCCTGCCTGCAATTCCTGACTCTCGCTTCCTTTTTCCAGTCTTTTTTTTAAGCGCGACCGTGTTTGCGTCTCTCCTGAGCTTCTCCTTAATCTTGTCACCGCCGCAGTTACACTCCATTTAGCCCGGTTGGATACAATCCTCGAGCAGCGCTCTGGGCGTGAATAATAATCATGCCGATGCGAATTATGATAACCACACTAGCACGCCATCGAACGCAGGTCCACGCCGGGTGGGCGTGAACGGTAAAGGAAGTGATGAGGAGCGGGGTCATTTATTGCCGGCGTTAACGGGACAGCTCGCACCCAGCAGAAAAGTGGGCGGGTGCAGAGGGAGCCGTGCATCACTAACAGGCCCACACAACCTCCGCGGTGTGAGGCAGCCGGAAGCCATGTCTTGCGTTTGAAAGGTTTAAATCGGTGTTCCTGGGGAGAAGGTGGGAGGAAGTGTCGAAAAAGGCATCACGCGATAACGCCGTCCAGCTTTAAGCTCGGCTCGTCTGCTACGTTTGCGAAGATATAGGTGGACATTATCCACGTCAATCAACACTTAATCAATTAAAGCGGGAGCAAGCAGCTGGGCAGTGAGCGAAAGACAATTATTTGTACTTTTGTCCAACCGCCAACTGGATCTTTCATTTGGGTGATTTATTTTTGCTCCTACTTCTCCTGCCTGCTTACCAACTGATGGTGAGAAATGAGCTTTTTAAAATCCTACAGATGCCCCCTTTATACTCCCTTATTTTATGAATGCGTGCATGTCTATGCGTCTTCAAGTGTATTTACTCTCATGAATTATCATATCTTGCAGATCACATTGGGCTGGCACTGGCAAGACGTGCGCGCGCGTTCGGAATGCAGATTCTCGTCTATGATCCGCATGTACCGGAAGGTTTGGCTCTGGGATTTGGTCTTCAGCAGGTCGGATATCTATCTCATCTCTTGGCTGAAAGCGATGTAATCTCCATTCACTGGAAACCGAGATCACTGATTTCACAGGGTATGAATGTGCGCACTGAAAGAGATCAGGTCGTGCCAGTGAATTTGGATTCTGCCTTCATGGACGCAATGAAGAAGGGTGAGTTACAAATGACTTGTGTGAAGGCTAAATTAGGCAGTCATGAGCGCGGAAGTCGGGTTGGTCCTGTTTAACGGACCATGTAAGTAATCCTTACCACAATCGGAGATGAGACCTCTTAAAGTGGGTGATCGATCACGTTATCGTTGTGATTAGGGGTTCGATTTGGAGCACCATAGGCAGTCGCAGAGCAATTAATAGCACACGGAGGAAGATATTACCCTGGTCTTTGCCAGTAGTTTTTCCCTACCCATGGTCACCGTGTGAATATCTACGGTACCCAAATGAAGCACCTAAGTGCAACGGGACAAGTGAGTCCCCTAACGCGATCGGTGAGCACCCGCAATCATGATTCCTTATCATACCCGATGATACATTCATGCATGGCTCATTTGGACGAACTATTACTCGAATGCTTATTAAACAACTCATTTGGATTCAACTTTCAGATCTCCTGACTTGGGATCGGAAGACCACAGGTCATAGGCAGTAACCAAACCTGGAATGTTGATTTCAGCATGTCTTTTAAGTGCCTCCATGGATTTGTGGCAAGAAGGATGTGCCCAACTGACTAAATATACCGGAATAAATAAAAACTACAGTTTGGGTCGGAGCAGGTTTCGAGAAGTATGAACTTCCTAAATGGTGGCCATCTTGACCGGAGGACTAAGCCCAAAAAAATACTAAGGGATTTTAGGCCATTAAGCTGTTCACAATATAAGTACCTTGAGAAAATTCTGGAGTCATTTTCGTGAAAAGAAGACATCCTCCTCATCTATAAGATGCAACGCTTTCCGAGATCTGTCCACAGTTTCAGTAAGCATAGATTCAAAATTCGAAGACTAACTATTACTTCTGCCCTTGGGTTGTTTTAGGTTAAAGTTTAAAATGAGGAGGTTTATAGCTGCAGAAAAATTGACTCAGAAATCATTCTATTGGAGGTAAAATCACCAAGTGTATGCAAAAGGCATTTAAGACTGGGTAAGTGCATTTGACTCAAAACTGACAAGATCAACCGTCATCCTTGTAAACTTGCGTACGCTAGATCACAACCAGGGTTTCCGCATGAAGTTAACACCGTACTGAGGAAGTTCCATTCAGTTTGCATCATATGTGCACGTGCATGTTGAACACAAGTTGTTAATGATTTAGCGCACACCAAGTTTTAGAGAATCTCAGGCTTCGCATTATGCGTCAGATCAACGCGACATCCTGTGGTGAGTGGCACACTTTCTGCAAGCCAACACCGACTGATGTACGGTACAGTGGTTTTCATCAGTTTTCGAAACTAAAGATCCACCTCAAGGGAGTAATTTAGGGTAACCAGACTATAGCCTAGCAAGTTTATAAGCCTAATGTCTAAGCAGATTATCATATTATGGACCTGCGCAAACGTCCATTGCTTACATAATCAAAGTAAACGTAGCTATACCGAAAGCAAACGGAGCTCTTTGTCCGAACGGTGTGTTGTGCAGTTGCGCAGAGTAAAAAAGTGAATTTTAACATTGATAATTTTTTTCTGGAGGCAGTCATTTTGGTAACTTTGGCCACTGTCTAAAGAGACGGTTGAGATGTCAGAATTCGTAAAGGGCTCTTTTTGCGTTCACATGAAGTTCAAACCTCACAACTTCATCGAAAAGTTCACTCCTGAAGAAGATCAAGGGAACGAACTTACTTCAACGTCGGTCAAATGGTCACGAACGTGGTACAGTGCAGTTCCGATCTGCAAAGGCATTGAAGAAAAAGATCTCCTCTTGAATTAGATATTGCAGCATGCCTTCGTGTTGACTTTCTAAACTAACGCGAAGACAAGTTAATAAAAAACACCTCGGGGCTGAAGATATGCTGTGAAATCGCGATGAAATATGTCTCATAAATATGTGAAAATTCGAACATTAATAGTGCCAGTTCTTTTTTTCAAAAGATTATCAAAGTTACTAGCACTGCAAAAATACTGTCGGAGGGACAACTGATTCAAGCTTCAGAGCGATTAGGGTTTCTCTTCGAGAGTGTGAGGGGTTGGTAAGGGGCGATTCATAAATCCTAATCCAGCGACGACGGGTTGTCTGGTTTAACTTACGACAGATCCCTCAGCTCATGAAATGTCGACTTAAATTCTGAAATGCTTTTCGATTCAAAGAAATCACTTAAGTTGGGTTGTCGTATTAATTATCGTGCAACCTAATCCCAATATATTTCTGTACGGTAGGATGCCGAATTTTGAAAAAAAACTTTTTTCTGACCAGCTGAAAAAAATTATCCTAGGTAAAAATCGGTACTTGACTGGTATGCAATTTTCTCATCGATTTTCACTGCTCTTATTAATTCGAACATATTTTCTAGAAAACACACAGAAAATATCATTTCTCGTACTCATTTGATAGCAATTTATGTTTTCTTCCAATGCTATATTTGAAGAAGGGTATCTTTCTGTTTTGTAAACATTTCAAATTATAAGATTTTTAAAGACCTTGAAATGCTTATCCATAATAAATCGTATTCGTCAATTTATTAATTTTACCTATAATGTATACAACATGATACATATTTATTAAAATATTTTATAAGAACTGTGTGACCTCATATTCATACCTTGAGAAATTTATGATGTTTCTTACACAGAATATATTCAGCATGAAGTTTGGAACCGTGCATTCAAGTATAACGGCCGGTAGGTTACAAAAATATGCAGCAAATTAAAAGCTTTCTAAAAAGCAAAAGGTACCTTTTTATTCAAATATAAAATTTGAAAAACACGTAATTTGCTATCACATGAGTAAAATAAATACAATTTTTGTGTATGTTATTTACAAACTATATTTTAGTTATTGAGAGCATTACTAATCAGTGACAAAAATACATACTACTTAAGTAGCCATTTAATTAGATAGCAAATGTACTGGACGGTAGGTGTGCCATTCTTCAATGCGTTTTGGGTTAGAGAAAAACTAGTAGAGTTGTAATATTAATTGTCACGTAGCATAATCCCTAAATATATCAGTCACGCCAGGATGGCAAATTTTGAGCGAGATTCCTTCCAGCTGCCTGAGAAATACACTGTAGAAATGAATACTTAAATAGTATGAATTTTCCCATTGATTTTCAATACCCTTAATAATCCAAATATATTTTACAGAGAACATTCTTTCTTGTACTAATTTGGTTGAAAATTATATCTTCTTCAATATATGTCTGAAGAAAGTTTAGCTTTCAGTTTCAAAAACATTTTAATTAACCAATTTTATATGACCGTGAAATATCCACTCATGAAGCATTTATTAATTCTGCCTGCGTAGTATACTTTTAAAGTATACTATGTGGTAACGTTCACGGTAAAGTTATACGAGCCATGAAAGTGTATGTAAATGTCAGATTTTCCTTCCACCCAAAAGATCAAACTTGTAGTTTGGACAACCTGCATGCAGATATAACAGCAGGTTGCGTTCAAAATTATTCGGGAATTAGGAGGTTTTTTTTAAAAAATCAAAAGAAACCCTTCCTTCAAGCATAAAATTAGGAAAAGAAGTAATTTCCTAGCAAATTATTTCTTTAAAATACCTAGGAATTTATAAGGGAATTTACATTAAATAAAAAACCGCCTAGTAATTAAGTAGTCCCTTTTTACAGAGGCTAGTTTTTGAGAGTGACCGGAAAGAAGTTTGTTCTACAGCCGGTATCCCGACGTAACTGGCATTATGCTTTAAGCTAACTAATATTACAACTCTGCTTTAAAAAAAATATAAGAAAACACATTTCAGTATTTTCGTTAAAATTTCATGCGAAAACACGTCTACTGTACATTGAAATATGGTGAGGACAGCATAAGACAGGGGAAATGAGGTGAGAAAAACATCCAAATCGATGCATTAAACAGTTATTGGGGTCATAGTAAATGTGAATTTTGAGTCAAGTTTTTCTGTAACAGTAAAGTTTTTAATTCCTTGTCTCGGCGATCTCGAGATGGGAGGGGGCTCAAGAGAAGAAGTGAGACATCGCGTGCAAAGACCGATGGAAGACAGCCTTGCAGCAAATGTTATCATCCTTCCCTTTGTTGGAGGTATGAATTAGCTGACAACAAACGAGGCTGTCCTTTAAAGAAACCAAGTCGATTAGTGACGAAGCGATTACAGAAGACCTCTCATTTACGGCAACCTATAATCGCTGCAATTTACTCGGGGAAATAGGGAGGCATTACCTTCCAAATGATACGGACAACCACTGATTAACAGTCTACTATGCTGTGAGCCAGCAGTTTCCGATTTTAACCGCCGATCAACCAAATTGGTTAAGGCAATTGGGAGTAGACTGAAGATACTTAGCGAATATGCCTTCGCTCCTGTGTTTAGATTCAGTTCTGCTATGCCTGGACCACGAGGGGACCATTGACGTTAAAGAACTTGGCGCACGTCTGAAGGCTGGTCGGCTTCCCTATGCCGTACTGCTCGACCGTGTGGTAGCCAGATTACCTCTACACTCCCAAGGTATGCACACACAGTAACTAAAGACTCTACTCCTTACCTAATCCTGTTAACAATAACTGGTTTCTATAACCCATCCTAGTAATCTTGTATTCAGTTTTTGCTACCTGTTAACCGTTGGCTGTCAGTGCATCCGAATAAAGCAAATTGAACTAGACTATCAGGGATAAGGCTACATGAGGGCAGAAAGAGCCCCAATGTTTTCAACATCGTGCATGGTTGGCCCTAATTCAAATTAAACTTTCAAATTATTTAGTTTAATAAAAAATGTCCTGCGGGTCTTCCATATCGTCACTTTCATTTTTCATAGGTAGTAACTAAAAGCAAAGACACGAAGTTCGATGCTGGTTCAGCCGCTACGCAACTTAACCGCAAAAGGCTTGCATCATCGGTCGGTTCCCCAGTGTGCTTCTTTGCAATTTCGGATATAACTCCAGTTAGCGAATTACGCATTGTGGGTCGTTCAATAATTATCAAACGGCCGCGGAATAGAGCTGGGGAAAATTATCAAGATAGGTGTTGGATCGTTTTGACTTGTATCCAGGTGACAGGTTGGTCGCCGTTGCCACCTCCCGCATGCCCCACGGACTGGTGGCGCAGGGCCGGTGACATGCACGTGACCTGTGCGTCCTGTGACCTGTGCGCGTCACCTGTGCGTCCTGTAACCTGTGCGCGTCACCTGTGCGTCCTGTAACCTGTGCGCGTGACCTGTGCGCGTGACCTGTGCGTCCTGTGACCTGTGCGCGTGACCTGCGCGTGACCTGTACTTCACCTCCCGCACCCTCCTCCTCACACACATGGGTTCGGCGTCATGATGCAGTAAAGGAGGCCCGAAGTGGTATCGGGTGCAAGTAGAAGACACGGCGTGAATCTGCGCATAGGCGTGTCACCACACCCACTGGTCGCCGCGAAAAGAATCAGGATTTAAACAGAGACAAGAAGAGGTGACTCTGATGCCAAGCCAATGGGAGTGGCACACTTAGAAGGAATAATTACAGCCCGACTCTCTCTCCTGAGAGGAGGACCGACTCACCCCACCAGTTGGCAACGTCCCAAGCCATGTCTTTTAGGGCTTCGTGATAGATTCAAGCATGCCAGATTGTTTCTAGGGGGGAATGTGTGCTGAGCGCTATCAAAGTCACTCTCCCCTCCCTCACCCCTTCTGTGCTAGTCGACAGTCCGAGCCGGTCTATCATCTGAGGGCACAGTGGATGATAGACCTAAAGAGGCTGACTGCACATGCCGCACACATGACCTGCCTTTCCACAAAACAGACCGAGATTTCACATAAGGGGGTGAGCGGATTGGATCTCATGTGCGTGAGGGTGCCATAGAATCCAAATTAAGAAGGTGGTATTACAGCCGGACTCTCAGTCCATCAGTCAAACTCTCCACACAAACGCACACTGGATGACTGTGAGGTCCGAGTTATGACCACAGTTGGCAGCTCTCAGCATACGGTGACAAACTAAAACGCATCAGCTTTTTATAGGACTGAGTATGATCTAAGTGTTGAATTCAATCTATCCTCCCTTTCCCGTGCACCAAGAGCTAATCCGAACAGGTCTAAAAGTTCATGCTGAAGCAGTACCGTGGGGAGTATGGTAAAGGCACTTTTATGCTTATGAGGCATGCTAAATACTAATAGTTTTGTTGATGTTAACAGGATTCGGTTATTTTGTTAAATGGATCGTATTCCATTATATTTTTTTGCTTGGAACACGGGACTGAGCCTAAAATGTTCTGCCCAAAGATCAACGTTTTTAACGACACCGTGAAAATAAAATTGGTCTCATAATGTAGGATTTCCGCCAACGTACATTTAACGGTTCTTTCTATCTCAGACGCGTCACGTGAGTGTCCCTAAACTACCAACTGGCCAAGCAAATTCACATGCGTTAGCTAGGACGCACTTTAATCGGAACGGTCATATACTTGGATTGAATGTTGGGTCGATCCTCAAACGCCCGAAAGATCAGTCAAGGGTACTAATTGGTCCACATAACGATCTCACATCTCTTCCTTTCTTGTAGCAAGAATCTGGAACTGACATATTCGGTTTTGCTGGTATGATTCCGTATATTCCCAAATTGCAGAAACCTGCAGAAGGATTTAATAATACTCTCAATCCTTTACTACCTAGCGACTATTCAGTTCATATGACATCATGCATCCAAAGTCTTTGGTCTTGTGACCTAAGACAGCTCAGCCCAATAGAGCCTCAAGCTGAGAACTAAAGCAACTAGTCATCTTATTGTTCGAAGAATATCCTTTTTGTAGCCATGCGAAGCGGTTGTTTACAGCCTGCTCATTCACAAAAACAACTGAGAGCATCTCAATTTGCTGGACTCGTCAGCACTTGTCTTTAAATTTCACATCCATACGGCGTTATTTCTCTTTCAGACAACTTACATTGCGTCCCTTTTACCGTTTCATCTTCCGCAGTTGCACTAAACGAACTGGACAACTGTTTCAGACTTCGCAGTGCCAACTTAATGACTCGACACAGTCTCTTCAATTTGCGCCGACAGGCTGCCATGGCCCGTACTTAGTTTCCTTCTGTCCAAGCGTTCCGATTGGTCGGAATTAACCGAACACCTACTGTCCAGGCGGCAACATGGGCAGGCGTCCTCAATGGACGCTAGCCAAGTGAAACTTCGGAGAGGAACTGCAGAGAATCGCAGTGATACAGAAAATCAAGCAGATTCGCTTAGACATCAAACACGTGGAAAACCGGGACAAGGAAACTCAGGAGCACACGAGGAGACCTCTAGAAAATTTTCCGATCTCCTTTACCGTACGTTTGTGGGATTCTTGCTGTCAGGCTTTCGGGCAATGCCCAGCTGCATTCCCCTTCATCGGACGAGCTGTCTGCTTAAAAATCAGGCCAAAAGTATGTGCCATTTTAGTAATAACACTGTATGACAGGATGTTAGTTATTGACTTTAAAGATACTCGCTCCAACAAGTAGAACAATTCCTATGGTCACCATAAGAAAACAGGGAAATCTTACAGCCAGGGTGGGCATTATTGTGACTTGGAGTCTACCGCTAAACCTTTGAACTCTCATAGCTATGCCCGCCAGTCATCCGACTTCCAGAATACCATACCTGTAGTCTGAGCAAAGTTTCTGTTGTCGTCGCAAGGTCGTTCCAAATTACATACTAAGCGAACTGTCCAATGCGCTGTTTCGTGTCACTGAGTGAATTTTAATAGCGTAGCAATTATTCTTCTCTACCACCCTGCAACAAGACCAAACAACCCAAGTTGACCCGATGCCTGGACTATGGTTAAGTTATAGTGCGAAAGTTTCGTTTATGCATTTGTATACTTCGTGTTCCTTCGTCGTTTCTGGCAAAGTTTTTTGACTATTTAGTTTTCCTCTGGAATAAGGAGGCAATTCTGAATTATGTGAGCGAAAGGAGCTCTCTTTGTCTCTCTGATTGTTTATTCCAAAAACTTTGCACAGTCAGCACATTCGCTGCGCCAGCCACCTGTGCTTTCTCTCCCCTCGGATCTTCTTGAGAGGGCGGAGGAGAGAGTGTGGTAGATGCAGCGCAAGTCTACTCTCACTATAATCTAATACACACGAAAGTCTCCGTCTTTGTGCCACCTTGCAGGGGTTCACGCAGTGGACCTAATAAGATACAACGGTCGAAATGTTAGGCGTAAAATATTGGAATATTTAACCTTCCTGGAAGTGTGCACAGGGTTACCTTTGTTACTTAGGCAGGAGGGCCCTTTTTCGGGTACTGTTTAGGGAGGTCATACAAGTAATCCTTACCCCATTACTTTTATGTTTTTTTCCCCTAATTACTCCTGCCTCAAGCACATTTATAATTCCATTTCTGCTTCAAAAAAATAAGTATGGATCTTGGTACATTCTCTGATCAGAACAATCGGCACTACATATCTACCTACACCTTATGGACACGTTTCAGGGTTTAATTAGAAAGAGATAGAGCATAAGTAGTCAGATTTCTTTGAAAGCTCAATAAATGTGCTAGCGACAGGGTGGGAAACCTTAAATGGGCAGTCATTTATCAATAAAAATCCAATAAATTATATCAAAATTCGCCGGCTATACTCATGTAACCATTTAAGAAGTCAATTTCGCCAAACTTACGTTTTCAATTATTCATCGTAAGGCCTGTACAGTAATATAAGTGAGGGTAGGATAGCAAAAGATCAAAAAGCCAGGGTTCAGGACCTTCAAAAGTCGGAGGTTATAGTCTAGAACTAATCTGGAATTAGGCCACGATACCCGCAACACACTCTCTCTACCTGTTACATTTACTGTTCATGGGCTGTTGAAAATATTGCTACGTATATTACTGCACAGACCAAAGGATGAATAATCGAAAACATATGGCAAAATTGATCACTTGCAAAAATGCTCCTTTCAACAGTGGATCTGGAAAGAATTCGTCCAAAGGCCTTTTTTCCACGTCCTAAATGCCATATGCACACGATCAGTGGAAAAGGTTCCATTAGAGTTGACACTTACGCAGGAGTGACATTTGACAATTTGTCCTGTTACCCGGCAGAAAAAGATATATTCTGTTTACCTTCGCAGATCTGAGATAAACTCAAATGAAGACAATACAAATAGTCTTTTCAGTCCTTTCCTATTTGTTGACCAACCGTCTCCGCTGTAGATTCCTCGTTACTATGTAACGGTCCAAGAGAATAGCACAAAAAATAATACTCTAATTACGCCTTGTAATAAGACCAGATCGATAACTGATACGCTGGCGTGACTTTGATCATTTTCAAAATCGTTGAACGGAGCATGAAACCCTTGGATTTGCTGCCTAAAACATAGAGAACGGCGACCTTGGTTCAGCTATGTCCTCCACACAACCGAAGCTTGGCGACTGACTGGTCGGCGATGAAAACCAACCCAAAAAGCCATTCCAGTTTAAAATGTTATTTGTGGACAAGATAATATGCTCTGAATAAAGTTCATACTCTTCTCTTCTGACCTTACAGATGACCAACCGGCTTGCATAGATGCAGCACGAAGAACATCATTTTCAATCAATGCTTTGGTGACGGAGTGCAATTCGCTACCTGCGGATGAAATGAGATCAGGGCAGCTTCCTTCAACCATCCCAAGAGGAGAGTGTAGTCAGCCAAAGTTGCAACAAACCGATATACCCCTGTCTTTTCCATATGTAACCCTTGCGGATGAACGTGTCATTAAATCGGAGCAGACAGCATTATAAACAGAACTGCGGGGTGGTCATCGACTGTTAACACTTCCTTTTTCACATCTATTTTACTGAAAATTCTTTACTTCTTCATTTAAAAATGATTATCACTTGCTACTTGCGGGAACCAGTTGTACGTAATAGAGTCAGAAGGAACAATACCATTCCAATAATTTTTAGACTCGCTCATTGTATTTCAAAAGATAAAAGGTAAAGGTAATGCAGAAATTGGGATGGGGGTATCGAGGAGGTAAATACGGGAAGACAAGAGGTAGTTTCAGTCCCGATCCCTGGATCAGTACACAAAATCCGTATCTACTTAATTAGCAGTTTAGTAGATCGCATGAAGTAAGTGCCTTGTAATGTCCGCAAAAGGAATGTGTTGGTGATTTTGAATAATGTTAAGAGCGCGCATCACTTAATTTTGCGTTAGACAAGGTGCAGACTGCTTGGCTTTGCATTCGGTCAGTAGGTGCCTTCTCTCCTACGGGTGTCCAGTCTAGTATGACCACCCGCTACTCCCCCTTCATGAAGGCCCTTTCTACATACTACGCCCAGTATTTGCCTCTAAATATCTGTTCTACGGTGTCCTCTTCCTCGTCCTCAGTTGACGTCTGTGACATCATATCTCACTGCTGATAAGGAAATTTTTCTTTAGGTTGAATGGATCTCCCTACGCCCTAGAGAAGAACTAGCGAATTAATTTTGCTGATGCCAGTTCCTGAGAGGTTTTCTCCTCCTGTCTGTCATAAAAATGTAAAATTATTGCTTGCATACATTCCTTCTTGTCTTGTAGTGTATGGGTGCGTGGTCATTGGGTCCTAATAGCAAATATAGCGCAGATTCGGTGACTTGAGGATTGTGCATTCGTAGCCATCAACTTGCAATGGGCCGTGACATGCGCATATAGAAGATAAGTGATCCCGGTCGCTGATCCCATTCTCTCCCTGCGACAGTTCAATCACCCTTGCCAACGCGGTTCACCATGTACCCAATACCATAACGGGCGCAGGGACAGTGATTTGTGCGTGAATTAGTTTAAAGTGATAGTAGACTTGCACAGCATCTACTGCACCCTCTCCTCCTCCACCCACATGGGCCTGGTATCAAGACAGAGTCAAGAAAACCGGGTGGGGAATGGGCGTAGGTTAGTGGTGCGGTGTGAGCCTGCTCCTAATGGTGCCAGTACACCCCCTCATGTGTGGCATTTATTAGGGGCACACAACCCCAATAACAGCTGCCGTGACCTTATCTGGCCCCCGTGTTAGTGCAGTAGGTGTAGCCCGTTTTAGGGGCAAACTCTCCCATTGGCAACTATGACCATTCATTTGACCCACTTGTGAAAAACTCGGTTGGATTCGAACCCATGCCAGCAAGGGGAAGGCTTAAGTACAGCCAACGCTCTAGCTAAATGAGCTGCAAGGCCCATACCGGCAGCTGTGAGTTTAATCACACTTGGGTCACGTTACTCGCCCAGCCTACTGCAACGTATGGAATCCACCAATTCTGATACAGTAAGCTGACTGCCCAAGCAGGATTTCCTAAGCAATCAATCTAGAATCCACCAGATGACTACCAGGCACAAAAATGTCCATTTTCCGTCTCATAGCCAGGCCAGGTTGGTAAACAGCGTGCTCACCTGACTTTGCAGTTGCCTTTGCTTACGTGATAAAACCTGTGAGGGTCATAATCCGCATGCAATCTGAAGGTAAAACTGGAACACTGAGTAGCGTAGAATCAAATGTATAATGTGCAGGTGCGTACTAGGGTTTTGCTTGAACGTCCAGTGCATGCAAATACCTCGAATGGAAACGTAGTTGATTAAACAATATGCGCACATAAAGCTATGCAGTAAATGATAACAAAGAGCTAACTGAGACTGGAATGACCATTTCTGGTTTATAAGCGGTCGTCAGCTAGCTACACCTGTCCGCAGGTTCGCAGAACCTAGGGTCCGTTTCTGGCTTCTTCGATTTTTATGGCTAACGCTCTAAAATTGAGCTATGGGCTCCATTTACTGGTGTTTGCAATCGGAAATAGTAATTTTTCAGGGAATGCTGCTAACCGAGGAAGCAGAGATGACTATACCGGTCTCCATTGAGCACCGCCAGCAGCCGCATATCGCGCATTAGGCGTCGTCAGTTAATCATACCGAAATACAGGTGTGAAGGAGGTGACAGTTGAATCCAGGTCCTTTGTTCATTGAGCGCCAAGTAATCCAAAGCTCTAGAACTGAGCTAAGGGACCGTTGCCTCGTAGGTTGGGAACGGGAACATGAACTATGATAAAGGTATCCTCACAGATCTGGTTACGTGCCATGCTCATCCGATTGCAAGGGCACTAGATTGAGGATAAAGGAAAAACGCAACGAGTAGAGGTCGTACCCTGATCACTGGATGCACCTTTACCATAACATATACAGTAGGTGAGCTAACTCAGGTTATGTGGGATCAAAATTTGAGTAGGTAATTTAGCGTGAATATGGTCTTGTTAGTTTGGTTTGTTGAGCGGAGTTGAGGCTCAGAAAGTCTTTTTATAAAGAACCCTGCAGGAAGGAAACCGGGCAGGATTTGGGCGAAATCGGGGTTTGCTGGACCTCCAAGAAATTTCCTATGCTATTTAATATCACAGAACAAATTCCATCGTTTTTGTACATTGTGCTATAAAAAATTAACATAAGCAAGAAGGGTTGCAACACGGGCATCCCATAGATATTAAATTAAGAAGACACGAATTTATTTGGGAAAATAAAAACTTTAATGTGTAAATTTTGGGACTGGTCCCCCAGCTCGTCCGCAGTCCATGCGATGTGTACAAAAACAATTAAATAAATAACTGTGCCCAACAAAGTATTCTACAGTTGGACGATGCACCTCTCCAGACAAAAGGAGAAGAAAAAGAGATTTCGAGAACCAGAATTATACCATCCTGTCATTTCAAAAGCAAAAACCCCCGTATTTCCGGAAGTAAGTATTATAACGGGCGTCAGTATTGATAGGGAGTGATGGCCAAGTCAATGCGGCATTAGTAAAATGGAGTTATCTTGGCAACCGGAGCGACAGAGAGCTAGGGGGTCTTAAGAAAGTCCTCAGTCATTATACAGCTTGGTTAGGGAGATGCTTTGGCTTCACAACTCAACGTCCGCATACATATGGAAGTGATATCCGCTGTCTTCATGTCAGAGAAGTGTGACGAGTGTGTTGTCAGTCTTCGTGCCTTTCGTCGGGGAAGGCGTTCGGACGTTGGCAATCCTCGTTCTTATCCGCAGGGACTTTTCTTGTCTCCCTCGGCTCCTAATCATATTGATGCGCCTTTGGCTGTCCGTTTCCTCGTCTGCGGGGGTAGCGGTTGATGCTGCAGTATTGACGACGGTGCCGGGCTGTGATGCAGTTAGATACGTGTCCGATGTAGGATCGCCCCTTGCTTTAATTTACGTTTGAGATAGTTTCGCGTCTGACCTCTCGTCCGTTGACCCGCGTTTGAAGGGATCGATAGGCTGCAGAGAGACTCAACCAACGATGGATGGAAGCTATCTACGCGTGGAAGTTCTCCAAGGTTTCGCTGGCTAAGCGGTAATTTTCCTCAAACAAAGATTTCAGCATTTGGAAGGCTAACGTGCGACCAGAGACTGCCCAGTGCTCCTTCAACGGCCCGTCCTCCTCATTGCATTTAATTGTTCCCTAACAGGGATTCTTATTCGTGTGTCGTTCCCTCGGAGGTATTTAACTTCCCAGACGTTACAGCGGACCCGGCTAAGGGCAGTTTTTGTCGATCCACCCCATACCTTCGGCCGCTTGGCGGTGCCGTTCTCCAGCGGTCTTATGAGGCGGAAAACTTATCAGAAAACGCTCACCAGACTTTTTGCTGTTTTATATCCAGACCTTGGTCTGGCATACACTGCGTTCTGCATCCCATGAAGTTGTGAGGATGCCCGCTGGTCACGAAGAGGCACCAGAGGGAACGAAGTTGTGGCGTTCTGTCTCTTTGAAGACTTTGCAAACACCTGCAATTATGACATAACGGGTGTTTTCTTTGGTAGTTTAGGAGATGGGGCGTGTCGGTGGCCATCCTATTTACTGTCGTTTCTAAGTGTCGCTTGGATTTTCGATTAACAAGGACGTTCAGGAATGGTAAGTGGTTGTAGTTTTCCATCTCCATTGTAAATGGCATGCGCAGAAAAACTGATTTCTGGATACTATGCAATTCTCGAACCATTTTCGATTGAAATTACGAAGGTATCGTCAACATGTCAAATTCTAAGTGTGGACCTGTGAGTTGCGAAACTTAGCGTCTCTTCTGTTTTTAGAGAACTGTCTCTCTACCAAAGCCCGAGAGCGGTGAGCGAATTGGCGCCCCTCTGATCTGCGTGAACATGATCCACTTGACAGTGAAGTACGTTTTTAGACGGAAGTTAAAGAGTATTACAAGATGCCGTTACTTCACCTCTCAACCATCTCGTCATACTAGCTCTCGGACAGTCCCCTAACCACGTTGACGACCAGGTTCTGCGGGATCGGAACGAAGAATGTCATCATGACTTCATCTTCAGTTAGCCGCATTCCCCTGAGCTGCCCCAAGAACTTAGTGGCTAAAAAGACCGTCGTGACTGCGTCCGTATTGAGCGAATTTAGAAAGCGGGAGGGTCATTCAAGCAGGTTATCTGTCGATAAGTCAAGTAATGACACGATTGGCCGAAGGGAGGCACCAGTGTTCTGTACTTCGGGTAGTCCGTAGCATTGTGATGCGGCCGCATCTGTCGGTTTAACGCCCAGTAATGACGAGTTAAGTATTGCTTTGTTCGTCTGCAGGTCCGTCACCAGATTCCTCGTCGGTTCATCGTTACATTGGAGGTGCATCTTTCGGTTCTCCAATGAGAACATTCCTGACGCCCCGTCGGTTCCCATCCTCATCACCGCCTACACAACCAGCAAAGCGTACTCGATCCCAGTATGTCCTCATTTCGATCCTACGTACATTTCACGCATTGGTCTAGTCGTTCACTTGAGATTCAAGCCCACTGAAACTAGTGAACCAGGGTCAGGAGCACCAACACACGGTCGTCACCCTTGCCTCAACTACTTGCACTACTCGCGCTCATACAGTTACCGTGGGATCCTAATCAACCATATGTGCCTCCATGAAAATCTGCGGTAAACCATCACAAAGTTTAATCATCATACATCGCCCCACCAACCCAAACAGTACACACACACCCGTTCTATACAATTCATCCCCGGGCACGAATTTCACACTTCTTACATAAATGGGAAGTATGTTGTTTGGCTTCTTCTCCATGCGACTTCTATGGCATTCTGACAGATGTGAGATACAAACAACCCACAACTTTGGGTGAAAAGCAAGTGTGTTGCATTGGGATGCCTGGTCGTCCGTGGCAGGCGGAAGCTGGTTGTTCATTTCCATCAACCACTTGTGCCCAATCACCGCATCCGACGGTTAACCGACTCGAACAATAGACTGATGCCTGAGAAACGGAAGAGATTGAGGTCGACACAAAGGACTCCATCCCCACGACACTCAACGCGTTTCATCAGGAGAAACAATCAGACGAGTTTTTAAGCCACCATGGTTCAGTAAATGCTGTGGCTTGGAAGGCTGCCAACTGAAGGGTTAATTCGACCCTCTCAGGACGGAGAGCTAGGCCACAATGGCTTCACCTTTCTGTGGCCCTTTATGTGACTACCACACTCAGTTGGGATCCAAGGCATCCCTTTGCTCTTTCTGCGAAAAGCTGGTGCATCCTACGCGGCCCAGGCGTGTGTGGCACTGTAGATTGGCTATTTAGCTTTTTCAGTCACTGCGCCAGATTCCGCTGAATTCTTCTTGATTCTGTCTCGACACCGGAAGAGCCAAATAATTAAGAAAAAGACTGGAATGAGACCTATTGGATCAGTTATTTATTTGCACAACGGTTCGAACTCTTACGAGAGCCCATCGTCAAAGATAAAGAAAATGTCAAGTTCGCAGAGGTGAAAGTTGGACAATCACAAGTTTGGTGGATGAACTCCTCACCGATCGGTTACGGGACTCACTCGTCTCGTTCGGCCCCGCCAGCAGCCCCACAGCGGCTAGTAGCATCAACGATTGCTTAATGTTTAGAGTGTTGAACATCTAATCAACAGGTCACTGGCTTGGGCCGTGGATGTTGGACAAACTGGGGTTGGGTATGGCTGGCTGATGATGGCAAATAAGTCAGAAATGGCTATCCCAGTCGCCCTAGTCTTTGTTGGTTATATTTATCAATCAAAAGTTTATTGAAGTGGAGGTCAGTGAGCCTGGATTGGTAGGACAGTTTTCTATTGCAGGGAGCATATAAACAGCGGTGGAAAAAACCCACCACTCCCTGAGCCAGTCAGTGTTGTCACCGCGAGGCGTGAGCGTGCGCCAGATCCAAGCCCGGATGTGACCAATCAGTGAAGAACACAATACTGATTGACGTCGCGGTGTCGTCATGCCAAAAGGTTGATTCACAGGCGGTGCAATCATTCATCTAACAAGGGGGCCTAGGTCAGTGTCATACCCGAGCGAGTAGTCTACTTCAGGTTCAATGGCTATTTAACTCACATTCACCAAGAATAACCTTCTACTGTGCCATAAATTTTGTTGAACAGGATATAAATAAGCGTTCGGCCAATCGATGTGCTTATCGGTTGAATACCATGCTTCCCACAGCAGACCAAATTCGGTCATAGCACCTGCCCAAGACTCCCATGCAGTAAAAGGCGAAGTTGTGTTCCGGTGAAGACTAGTGGGCACCAATAGAAGAAAACGTACTTTTTCGCACCAGAGGTAGTTTGTGTTAGTTTAATCATGTGTGGACATGCCTCCTGTGTTTTCCAACATAATTGGGTTGGTCAAACTTGTCCTATTTTCGATTGATCGGTATTGGGTCCTTAGGAAGCATAAACAAATGTAACCTACGAAAACAGTAAATAATTATTCACCTTTATTTCATACAAAATGGAGCAAAAGGAATTGTAGCAATTTATGTCAACTTGAAAGTTATTACCCGAAAAATCTTCACATTTAAAAATTAAACACGTTTATTTACTTTGGAGGAATTCACAACAGTAAGTCGGCAGTATAATTTACGCTGTCATTGTTAATGTCACTTACAAAGGATGCTAAAGTTATGCTGGCATATTTCATTGTTTTATAAAAGGCAGGTTACTTCATAGGGACCTATTGAAAAAGCTCGGCAACCATTGCAATGAGAGGGAGATGCGCTTTATTTTGAAAGTATCATTTCAAAATTTTCAGCAAAAGGCCTCTATTCACTGTGGATAAAATCGGTACGCAGAATAGAGAGCACCGGAAGAAAAAAAAGATATATATAGCAACTGAAAGCTGCAACTATCGGCAACATGAACGGTCGTGCGTGAATGCGCCTCAAAATTGTATCAGATTTTCCTCAAAATGGTGCAGGCGTCGTTTGCAAATGACCTTTTTTATCGTAGTTAATATAAACAGTGATAACTAGCAGTATCTAAGGAGAAAAACGGGCCAGCTCATGTACATATGGAGAAAAGATGGCAGCTGAAGTTCAAAAGCCCACAAATTTTGTTAATGAAATAGGTGAAAGCGCAGCTCGTTATTCAACTAAGGAATGAATGGTCTGACTTGAAGTTCAAATTATTAAGTACTTCAGAGCTTAATTTATGCATGAAACATGTTTTTTTAGAAAATGGCCAAATGAAATGAATTTGTTGCGCTTTTATAGAAGCCGAACATCCCAAGCGATAAATTGGAAGAAAATGACTCTCTTAGGAAATTCACTAAACTGTATTTCGTAAATGTTGAGCGTTGGTTTTTCAGGTCATCGTCAAACATGCAGTAAATGTGCAAAACAGGTAACATTGAAACATGTCGGAAAGAAATATATCTTGCCGTGTCAGCCCTGCCAAGGTGTCGATACTGTGGGCTGCCATCCTGTTCTGATTGGCTATCACCTTTTCCGCTTTACTTTGAAATTGGTATCTATGACGTCTAGTTCGATTGATACAGGGATGGAGAACCAATTACAATAATGTATATTACTTGAGTAAGGAATTTTTACTGATATAAGTTACGCAGGTGGCTGGGATGATTGCCGACCGGACATCAGAATGCTACCGTGTCAATCATTACCAAAATCCAACTAAATGTAATATTTTCGTTTTAGCTCTCTAGTTGGTGATTTGGCTCATTTTTGCGAGTTTCGTACGTGTACGTATAAAAGATATTCGGGGCTGCACATAGTATGCTTGGAGCTTGCCTGACTAAATTTAAGTGTGCGCTGATGACCATTCCTCTGACACTGCTCAGAAGACTGACTGCGATTTTGTTTTTCCTCCCTCCTCATCCCGCCATCCTGGCTATGGCATGATTTTTTATTTATCCGCATCTTTTTATTATTTCAATAGGAATATAGATTTAGAGGTCTGAGGGAGAATTTACCAAGAGCAGACGTATGCTCTCCAAATGGTCTTTTAAAGTTAAATGCGTTCTAAGAGCCCACCGAGCGATTGGGCCAAGTACTTTTTGATTCTAATTATCAGCCTCGCGAGCGCACATCAACATCCGTTCAGGTCCGGCGGTAAACCGAATGGTCAAGCTAGCGATTCCAGGCTCGCTACATAGAAGCGTCGGCGGAGTCGGTGAAAGTGGGCGTGAGACAAATGTACATGCTCGGAAAAATAGCGGACAAACGGGTGTCAACCGCAGCTGTCGCCGTGAGCTTCACACTACTCATTAGTTCGCCTCAGTGAAGGTGAGGTGGACTGGCGGGGCGTAATGGAGGGCGGCGGCAGCGGCGGCGGCGGGGGGGGAGAGGGGAGTGAGAGTAAAATGAACGAGGACTAACACGAAAGCGTAGGGCAAAGTCCCCACCTGGACGCCTACCCGGGACCAACTCAAATGTGCTTAGGAAGTATCCAAGATATCGCGCAGTCTCTCCGACGGGTGGATACAAGTTTGGTTTGGAAATTAAACCCACTACCTACCTACCTACCTACCGACCTCGTGCACAATAAATGCTCTCGGAAGGGGAGCCATAAAGGCAGGAGTCCATCGCAGCTGTGCAATTTCACGTTATTTGCAGGGGCAGGCAAGGAAGGTTTTATCGGACGCAGACCTCGACTTTCCCAAGGGAGGCTGCTCCCATTGTATCCGGAAGGCGAAATTCTTAAGTAGAACGACTGTCAATTGAGACAGTATGCTAGGTGTACTTGGGCATGCTGAAAGTAAGCATCTGCGGACAAGATGTGCCTTTTAGGGGAGTAAAAGCAACCTCGGATTTTTTAAGGCATGGCCAGTATTATCGTTAAAGTGACAACTGGTGTATTTTTATTACAATGAAGAGATAAACGAGGCCAGGAAGTTTTTTGCGGAGACATCCTTTCACTGTCGAAGAGGCGTCTAAACTAAATCAAAACATTATGTTTATAGTCTACGTGCTCGTACAAGGTTACTGTCAATAACGAAAGCTCTTCTAGTCAGCCAAATTAACCAGTTGAACCGCTCACCATTTAAAGTATTAATTCTGGTGCAGATCTTGGGGAGGGCATTATCGCAGCAGCTTATGTTAGGCGTGGTTCCATAGGAGGTAAGAAGTGGGACGTCAGTTGGGAGGATAGTTGATTCTGTACAGAAGTATCCGAAAATGGGTTGGAAGAATTTGACTGCCGTCGGACGAGAGCACGTCCGACAGTCGTGTCTGTGACGTCCCAACTGTGAGACCATGCGGAGCCGTCACAGGGCATCCAGAGAGGCCATGGGTGAGTCAGCCCTGAAGACGATTGCCCGGTGTGGACAACCAGGATTGTCGACGACCAGGTAGCTATTGGTGCACGAGTGCAGGTAGACAAGAGAGGCTCAGCGTTTAAAATTCAGTTTCAGTTTATTTCAGTTTATTTGGTGAGGATAATAGGCAATGCCTTTGAAAACCCTATTTAGCACGTGTAAATTTACCACTACTAACATAGTATTGGCAAACAGTGAGTAGCATTGTTTTTTACAATATATGTCTGGTTATTTTAAAAGTCAGACTTGGGGGGAGGAGAGTAGCATTGTTTTTTACAATATATGTCTGGTTTTTAGAGTTCAGACTTGGAGAGAGGAGAGAGGACGCATGTAATTATCCAAGCGTTGTTTGTACATTTGAAGGGAAGTTGCCTCCACGACTGACTGTGGAAGGTTGTTCCACTGTTGTATGACACGTTGCGTGAAGAATTCGGAGCGGAGGTTTAGCTTGGACATTTTCGTGCGCAGCTTCATTGTGTGCCCACGGAGATGAGGCGAGAGGTGCCACTGAAACATGTCTTCAAAGCGTAATCCTTTCTCAAGACCGTTTATTATCTTGTAAACTAGGATAAGATCCCTCTTTGTTGCCTGTAATGCAGAGGGAATAAATTTAGGCATGCCAGTCTATCTATGTAAGTGTGGTTTTTTAGACCTCTTACTAGCTTTGTTGCCCGACGCTGCACTTTCTCCAGACATGCTGTGTCCTTTGCTAGCCATGGCCGCCACGCCTGTATGCCATACTCTAGGTGTGGTCGAACAAATGTGCCGTACACTCTGCCAAAGAGATCTTCATCGAAGGCTAGAAACGCCCTTTTGATAGGGTGCAGCACTCTCGTGGCTTTATTTGCGGCTTTGACAGACTGTAATGAGGGCTTCAGATTACTCTGTATCCAAATGCCTAGGTCTTTTTGCGTAGATGCTACGGGAATTTGGATGTTTTTCAGGTGATATGTCCTGCTGCTCTGGGGGATAGAGTAGTTTGTTGGATGCAGGTGGAGGACGGCACACTTTTGCACATTGAAATCCAGCAGCCATCTCTCAGATCACGTCTGCAGTTTGCAAAGATTATTTTGCAGAGCATCTCGGTCGCTTGGGCACTTAATGACCTGCCAGAGTTTAACGTCATCGGCGAACATGATTTTACCGCAGTCCAGTTCTTGAAGGCTGTCATTTACATAGAGAATGAAGAGTAGAGGACCGAGAACGGAGCCTTGAGGACGGTGTTGGGTACGGTGTTGGGTCACTACTGCGTTTTTGCAACCGACCAGGGGATTAAAACATTATACGACAGGATGCCGGAAATTCAAAACTCACAGACACAAAGCGATGGCTACTAGGCTTACTCGAACGGCTTAACGCCCGGAATTCGTCTCAGGCACGTACCCACATATTCACGAACACGTAGGGCAAGCTGATGCTTAATTTGAGCACTGATCGGACTGAACGTAGATGTGAATATCGAGCTCAGCCACAACCAAATCCTGGAGAATTAAGGTATTCATAAAAATCAAATTAAACCGCAGAATTCCATAGAAGCTTTCTGTCCAGTGGCCCGAAATGACCAGAATTGAGCAGATGACAATGATGATGAAATACAACGGCTGATCTAAAACAAGCCAAGCCGCAGAGCCCGCGTAGACTATAGCACAGCCACCAAACGTACTGCGTTCTTGCATTCACATTTTTATTCATTCTCCAACCGATCACCAGAGACATCAACAAAGAAGGATAGCGTAGGCCAATTTCAACTTCTCACGTCGCTGGGAGTTACAGATGGCTTGGGACCGGAGGCAACACCCAGGTGCCAATTGATGAACCGAGGAGCTGCTACCCTATCAGGAGACGTCTAGATTCGGTCGCTGTAAATGGTGCAGTTTTGAGGATGACAACTACGTTGGAGAAACGGATACAACCATAAAAGCGGCTGTCCGAACAAGTCACAGCAGTGCGGATTTGTGCCAACTCTAAGTCACGATTCATTCGATGGGACCCTGCCACACCTTTATATTCGACGAAACCGAAAGCTGCGCGAGCCACGAGCTGCTTGACCCAAGGCTTTAGCTCGTAGCCTGTTAAAAAGCCCATTGATCTCAGTCCCACGAACGAAAACAGTATCAATGGCCCACAGTGCTGAATCATTATCATGTCAGTAACCAAGACTTCTAATAAGCTTGCGGCAGGTAATGATCCACCAAGTGCTAGCATCTGTGATAACATAGCAACTGCATCCTATAAGTAGTGCAATTTCACGCAGGTCCACAGTCGTTATCTTTGCTGTCCTTAATGCTGAATTCAGGAGTGATTTGGAAGCGTGGAGCGAATAAAATTTTTGTTCCAGCGATTGAGTGTCCACTTCTCAAAGATATGGAATACAATTTGCATGCGTTGCCCAGCGCCAGTTATTGAAGATAACGAGACGCTAATGGCTTCGCATCGGTACTTATAAACGAGACATCAAAATCGACGCTAAATTACAACCTCGATCTCTGAAGTCTGCCAGGTCTTCAGCAGGTTATAACACACCGAAGGAAACTTCCACGGCATGGTACTCAACATCAAACTCAGGGTGACCAGAAATGTCTTTTACAACCCAGAGACCTGAAACGTCTAAAGTTGAGCGAAAAACTAAAAAAAACTCCTACCTAAACTGTCTTCGACGGACACTAAAGGCGAGATGACAGAAGCGCATTTCGAAAGATCAGCTTCTACACCCGATTGTCATTGCGAACATCTACGCCGTGTTGAGTAAAATCAGACAACCATAGAGCGGTTATATTCTGGGCGCCTGCCAAAGCGACCCCTCCTGAAGGTTGACCGCCATGGGTGTTAGCAGGGAATAACATCCTTGAGAGTTCTTCTATGTTTCTTCAAATAAATCCAAAGATCTGGTAAATGCTTGCAGCGGGTCGACAGGGAGAACGAAAGGCTGCACAACTGGAGCAGAAATCTCCAAGACCAACCGAATACAGGGCGCCGAGGCAAATGAACGAGCGCGCAAAATCAAAGTACCTCGAATCGAAGCCACTAACGTCAGACTCCCACGAGCATTTTCTCACCGTCAACTCAGCGCCCAGATTGGCCTCCTTGGAAGCCTCACAGTGCTGACTTAGTGTGTACCCGGCCGCATATTAGTCTGATATAGCACCTACGGATGGAAAATCAGTGACAAGAGTTCTGATCAGTACCTATCAGTTTTGTATTGCCTGCCCAAACATTCAGAAATCACGTGTGCTTATCGGAGCATATGCCCATAAAAGTAATGATATCTAAATCACCACCACTTATCCATCAGTCCTCCTGTTAAACTCGTAAGTACAAGCGAACTACCATGTGTGCGGTCCAATGCCTTACGCAACGCTATTCACTGCTTGTAACACCGTCTCCAGTTGGCTAACAGGCCTTTTGAAGCTCGAACTCACATAGTCTCTACCCTTTGTTAGGATTTCGGACTTGGAAGGTGTGGCCAGGTCCCTTCGATCAACCCGTGATTCAAGTAGTTGCGTCAATGAGATACTTTCAGATATCACCAACGGGAGTTACCTTTCTGCTCAGTCGACTTTGCTGCTTCATACACAACTATGGGGCACCCGAAAATGAAAGCCGTTTCTTCAAGCAGTCTGGTCAATTGGCTTAAAGTGGCTCGCTCTGGCCTGGATGAAAAAACAACTTCGAGCGGGGTGGGGATCCAAAACAATTTCGGTTCATAAAAACCTTAGTCAGAAGATTGGAGCACATTTTTTTTCATTTACTATCGGAAACGCGCCCTTACACACCTACAAAACCATCCCCGTTTTACCTGTAATTTAACCGTCTGCACACCGTACGCAATTAAAGTCATTGACATCTTAACAACCCCACACTACAAGAAAAATAAAACTACTGCACCTACGCGAGCGATAAATTGTCAGTATTCAAAGGTAGCCAAAAGCAGTCTGTCATAACGCTACCCCAGTCACATGCACCATCTTTTCGATGAACCCAAGACAGAACCCGCTGCTCCTCAAGCATGCGGGAGACAGAGCAATACTGAGACCAACACCTTTCTCCCGACGGGGAAGAGCCAAAGAAATTCAAGCTTTGTCACTAGGGTTTGATTAGAAATCTCAGGAAGGTGTGACAAGTAAAGAATTCGCTCACACTCATTTAATCGATCCTTCCCAAGACTGTTTACCTTCGGGACACCTACGAATTTATCATCCTCCAACAGAGTGAACTTCGGCTACCGTGGATGCTTGGAAGAGAGTAGCACGCGGAAAGTCGACACTCCCGTGCATCGCGAAGCTACTCAGTTTGTCTGACCTGCAAGTTCCCAAACGACGGATAGTGGCATTTTACCCCCGAAATAAACAGATTTTGGGTCTGGTAAATGAGAAGGGGAACATCCAGTGGAAATACATTCAGGTACGGGCAGCATCGGTCCGGCGAACTAATTAACTGAACAAGGTGCTACACTTTAGGGCGTTACATAGCTTGATGGCATAGTATTTTACAAAAGACGACTCTCATAACATTATTACTTAAAACCAGCCTTTTGAAATCTTTCGGTTTCTACTTTTTTTCCACAATGTTTTGCCTATAACTGTGAAAACTCATTCGACGTTATGTTATGCTTCGACTCTAATCTTTTTTGAATGTAGACCATTTTACATTGACTGTGCATATACAATGATAACTTAACATTAATAGGGTCATCAAGGGCAATGCCTGTAACCCTTCAAAAGATACAATGCGGATATTAACCGCAGCAGCAATAGAGACTTTGTTAAGTGGAATGAGGAGCTGCAAACCTCGTACAATGTCATTAGACAGGCCTTGGTCGTTATTCCTCAAAGGAACGACACCAAGCTGGAAAATAAAACTTAAAGTAACTCTTTGGTCGATTTTCCGAGATGAACGCGCATGACTCCAAATTTGAAGCCAGTTGCCATTCAAGCTAATGCGGCTGCGTACAAAAAATCAAGGGAATTAAGTTTGCAGTTTAACTCCTACAGCTTCGCAATGCTGATACACCGATGCAGCCCATGTATCAGCTTTGGTTTAGTACTTTTGGAATGAAGGAAGACGTTAGACAACAACCCCCGATAGAGCCACCGGCAACACTCCAGAATTGACCGAGCTGCGAGTCTTATGACGGACCGAGAAAGGAGGGAACAGATAAAAGGGCAGGAAGATGGACTTTTTAATATAATGTCTTGTAAAACGGTAATCAGCAACACGAAATCGCCCCGAATTCCTCAAAAGATTATCGGACTGCGTAACTGTTTATTTGGATCAATATCCAAAAATAATACATAATAGGACATGATTGACGCGTCGGCTGTCCACCTTAAGCAGCAGGGTGGGGATTGAGACAAAAATTAATGTTCGTCACCAAGCCGGCGATGGATATTTGAAGCTGCAACGAGGAAGGCCAATGAAGTAATGTCAAATAAGCAGCTACTGAAATAAAGCTAAGTAGAAAGTTAAGAAATACAGCGTCAGGTGGAATAGGGGCAGAGCAGTTAACTATACCTATGTAGAAAACAGGACATCAGACAACTGACTGGCTCGGATAGTGGTCTGATTGTGGGGGTTGGGGAGAGATTGAGGTCAGGCTGCAATGGCTCCTTCTTAATGTGACCTTTATGGCACTCCCACTCCGTGGGATCCGAGTCAGGTGTGGTTGTACACCTAGGGGCGGCTCCGGCCGCGCCAGACACCTGCGCCATCTCCCATCTCCGGTCTTCTTGACTCTGTCTTGACACCGGGCTTAGGTAAGGGAGGAGGAGAGAGTGCGATAGCTGCAGCGCAAGGCTACTATCACTTAAAACTAATTCACGCGCAAGTCACCGTCCCTGCACCACCTTGTGTGGAGCATACGGTGGACCTCGTCGAAATCGACGGTCGAACTGTCGCTAGTACGACAGGATCCTCCAAAGGATGAAAAGCCAATAGCGAACCAGGAAAACGTATAAAATTGACTATATAAATGAACTGGTTGTGCTGATCTTTCAGGTCTGGTAGGGTTGGGCTGCGAGAACGAATTCGGACCCGTACTCCTTCGTGATTGTTAATGCCCAGTCTGTATGCGGATGGAGTTCTGAAGTTATCGACCAGCACTTCTTTATCAACTTCCCAGCGAGTGAAGTATTCAAACGGCTCCTCAAACGAGACAGTTCACGTTTGGTGTTATATCGAGAGAGTATTCCACGCCATAATTCTCTCCAGATAAATTCGAACAGATTATAGACCGTTCTTGTCACACATCAGACACAACGCAACGACTGTCAGATGAGCAAGACCCTTAAAGATCTTGAGATGATTCCGTTACCTTAATATTTCGTCATCAGCGCATTAGCTCAATAGATCTGCTGGTCCGAAGAAGAGCAGTGTCGAGATTGGTCACAGTCAGTCATTACCATAGCCACATGCAGAAGAGTCTATGGCTAAAAGGAAGTAAACGGACCGAAAGTAAATGCAACTCACGCTGTGCGGCACCTGTGTTCGGTTTACTGAGTGGGAGCACGGGGGAACCTACAGTTCCAGAGGAGTTGCCCGACTGCACGCGTATGAGGGAGGCGGGCGCAGCTATGGGAGCTATCACATGCAGACCGCCAGAAGTACCACCAACTGTAGTTGAGATGTCCGCTTCAGCTGCAGGTACGAGGTTCGGTAAGTGACCCGGAGCCGCACTGGCAACACGAAAGACCGTGACGCCTGATCCAGCTCCAGGCATGGTAATGCGAGAAGCCACCTGACCAGTCAAGGCGGCAGAAGACTGGGTAAACTGAGGGCAGACGAAGAAAGTATCAGCAATGGATGGGCAAGTAGCTAAAAAGCGTCCATGCTTGTCTAAGGCTCATCCAGGAAAAAAACTAGGGGTAGGGTGATAAGAGAAGTTAAAATTAAACTGCTTATTCTCCCTATATAGTTAAATGACATCCAATTACATTTCATTTAGTCAATGCAGCTGTTAATTAATGCAGGGGCGATAGACAATCCGGTAAGTTAAGAATACAGTAAAAAATATAAATAGGAAATCGACGGCAGAACGATCATATGTCATAGGTGGCGGATAGTGCAACGGCCTTCGGTGAAGGTTAACTGTGAATTAAGCAAACTCTATGGTCTAGCGAATAAGCAGTCGCAGACCAGCCGCGACAGTGCTACCAGGCTGCGACGGGCTGAGGTCTCGAACGCTAAAAGCCGCAAAGCCCGATGACGGCACTGTGACATGGAGTGTGAACCGCCATTAAATATGTACGATCGCACCGCTGCCTTGTGGGTAGAATATTAAGCCAAAGCGCTAGGGGAGACAACCTCGAAAAAACAATCCGAGCGGCTGTTGGGGACCCGCCCGTACTCACAATCCCCAAGACACCTCATGAAAATATGTCCGAATATAGTACTACGATCTCTGCTACGGCGTCCGCGGGAACCGACGCGCTCCGCAACCCTAGTCCAGTGGTGCAAGCGAATAGTATGCGAGCTGGACTACTCAATCGGAATCGGACCCTTGGTATTGGAGGCTGGAATGTGCGAACGTTCCTGGACCCTGGTTCCCAAAGTCTGACGGAACGCAGCCTTTATCAGTACAACGTAGATGTGTGCTGCCTGTCAGAAGTCCGTATACCTGACTTAGGTGCTCTGGAAAATAAAGACCCCGGGAGCCTACTCACACTTCACCCTGTACCGCAGTGGCCCTCGCAACTTTTTTGGTAGACATGGTGTGGCGATAACCCTCTCGCAACAAGCGAACCGTACATTGCTTGCTTGGGAACCAGTCAACGAACGAATGACCTATGTGTGACTGAAAGGTCACTTCAAAAACATCTCTGTCGTCTCCATGTACGCACCAAATTCCGCTGCCGAACTGCGCGACAAAGAGACGTTTTACTCGCAACTGCAAGCGTTAGTCGAAAGACTACCGCGCCGCGATCGGTTAATTGTTGCTGGGGACTAGAATGGCCGGACAGGACGTGGTGACTCCACTAACAGTTATCTTATTGGCCGTTTTTGGCATGGTTCTCGATGTGAAATGGTGAAAGACTGCTTAACTTTGCTGATCAGAACCGACTACTTGCCACGAACACGGGCTTCCAGCACCCCAACAAACACCTGCTGACCTGCTATTCAAAAGACGGTCATACGACCAGTCAGATCGACGACATCCTAGTCAGTTTACGGTCCCGCAGCTGGGCTCATGATAACAGATCGATGTGTGGTGCCGAGACTGGTACTGCCTATGGGTGTGACCATGATCTCGTCTGTACATACTTGAAAGTGGACCTATCATCTGCAGCCAAAATGTCACATGCTAGACACCTCGATGTCGCCAAAAGCCGGCAACCCGGCACTGCCGAGGCCCTGAACAGAGAAATCTGGTCCTGTTTTACTATCCGAACAGACGGAGAAGGCAGTAGTGAATGATCATCACTGAAGGCATTAGTCTATGGGGCAGCTGAGAAAATCCTTCGGTTTACTCAGCGACGCCGCAGTGATTAGATCAGCTGAAGAACCCTGCAATTGTCTGCCCAGACAGCTCGAGCCAGGTCTTGAAACGATGCTTTCTTCCGCCAACTCCGAAAGATGATGGCAAAATCGGCAAGGGAAAACCAGAAGAAATATTGGGCTGAAATAGTGACCTTGATGGAGCAGGCCTCAAACATAGGTGACACCCGAAAACTCTACCAAATTAACCGCCAAGTTAGTGGTAGGCCCTCTAAACTAAGCGACTCTGTTCGTGACGTGAATGGCAGCTTTATTGCTGAAAACCCGGCCAAGGTCGAGCGCTGGCTTGAGCACTTCGAGAACCTTCGAAATTTCGATACCGAGCCCAGAACCCCCTAACCACGTGCGAGGGAGTCTCCTCCCTCTCCTGCCTATGCAGTGTCATGCGATCCCTCTTCTGAAGGAGAAGTCACTGATGCCATATGAAGGTTGCGCAACAACAAGGCAACTGAAAAGGGCGGTATACCCACTGAAATCTACAAGTCTTGTGTCGACACACTGGTGCCCTGACTCCGTGAAGTGATTGCACAAGCGTGTAGAGGCGAGGTTGATCCTGATGACTGGGGCTCAGGCATCCTTGTGCCTGTCCACAAAAAGGGAGACAAAAAGAGATGAGAAATCTACCGTGACATAAGTCGTATCGACGTTGCTGATAAAATCTTCGCTATTTACCTTTTGAGGCGATTCCAGGCTTGGCGTTGATGTGCAGACCAAATATTAACACTAAGGCGCATCCTTGAATCCCATCATAGTTACCAGCAACCGACGGCCATCTGCTTTGTCGACATCACCGTCGCGTTCGATTCAGTCCATCGTTAATCCTTATGGTGGATAATGGCACTAGATGATCTGCCATCGAAAATCATCGCCATGATCAAGGCCTATTACAGCTCAATCACTGCGCAAGTTTTGTTATATAATAATCTTTCAAAACCATTCGGTATTCGGTCTGGCGTTCGACAAGGTTGTATTTTGTCACCCATGCTGTTCAACTACGCTATCGACTGGTGGGCAGTTGGGGCGAGGCTGCTGCCGAATGGACAGAGTAAGGATAACATTGTATCACGAATCGATGCTGCTCATTGGGTTTTCTCAAGCCTAAGAAAGTGCCTGTGCATACGACGCTAAATTTATATCCCCACAAAGATTCACGTATACCGTGTGTCTGTCCGGCCTGTACTTCTTTTTGGCTGTGTATGCTGGGCTACACGCGTGGAAGATCAGCGAAAACTGGAGGCATTTGACTACCAATGCTTGAGGACAATCCTCCCAGTGAAGTACACAGACTTCGTCTCAAATGAGACAGTCTACACTCGCTGCGAAAACATCGCAAGGATATCCCAAGCCATCCAATAACGACGACTGAGGTGGTTTGGGCACACTCTTTGTCGCCTACCTTACGAGCTCAGTGTTACTGCCTTTGAACAGGCCCCACTACCCAATTGGAGGCGCCAAAGAGGTGGTCAGCTCAAAACCTGGCTCGACACAGTTCGTCAGGACATGGAAGTTGTTATTGGACCTTAGGTATTCGGCGTTCGTCATTGGCGAAGAGAATGGATTGAACTGTCGGGGTCTGCTGCCGCAGATCGTCACGCGTGGAGGAGCCCAATCGAGGCCAGCTAGATCAGGCATGATCGCAGCCGTAACAAGTAAGTAAGTAAACGCAGGTCGCTAAAATGAAGGTTTCACTGCAAGGAAAATGAGCTGTGGAACATTGCCGGTAAAGGTAAGGGAGACTGGAATGGCCATTTTTAGCTCATTAGTCGTCATCGTACCCAAACACTGGTGGTGCACTACCCGAGGCTCGAACCTGCGACCTGTTGATCAGAAGTCCAACGCTCTAATCATTGACCCAAAGGCTCGGTATCTTGCCGGTTTAGATCGGGAGCATAGCCATTTGTTGATGAACGTTCACCGATCGCGAACGCAACTCACTCTGCCCCAAGGCAGAATGGGACGAGTGAGTTCCGTTAGCAATCGATGAGCGTTCATCAACGAAGACGAGCTGTGTCTACAGGCCACTTAGAAAGCATCCATCAGCAGCAGAAAAACTGTTAATGATAACAATAGGATGGAGGGATAAAGGTTTAAGAAAGAATTCATCTTTATATACGGACTACTAATTCGTAAATTATTCTTGCGCGTATAGAAGGCCATCCATTAATTCGAAAAAAAGGCAAAGAAAACTCACGCTATTATCCACGGACGAGGGCAAAGAAGATGTGATGGTGAAATTTGGTGCCGTCAGAGTGTACTTTTCGGGACCCAATCGAATACCATGTCCTGGTTTTATCGGAGGAAGTGGCTGACTGTTAACCTTCTCAGCATACTCCAACAGTTGTTCACGATGGAGGGGGGTTAAAATGAGCTGTTCAGTCTTCGAGTCCACAGCCAGTTTAACATCAGACTCCGTTATTTTTGATCGGCCGGAATAATTGGCAAGAGCTCTAGCTTCTGTCAAGATTTCTCCTGTGTATTCTACGCAAGAATAGAGCACGTAAGTGTTTTACTGTAAATTATGTCCAAAACGCGCAGGCAGACATCATCGCATACTCCAGCAAGGTTGAAATCCTCGAATATGGACTTAATGACAGCAAAGGGCGATGCTTGCGACTCATTGTGTCGCTCAGAATCGGTCATTCCGTTGAAGAGGCGTAACACATATATTTTACTGCGTTGGCCGAATAATAAGGCCTGCCTTACCTAAAAATTATGATGGATAAACCAAAAAAACTTAAAGTTGTGGATATTTAATTGGATAATAGTGCAACATGCACAGAGAAGCAAATAGCCCCGCACCAAATGGGTTGGAAGATATAGCCAGACGAGTAGAAAAAAACATAAATGAGTGTCTTACATGTAGCTAGATTTTGTAAAAGGCATAGGAAAGAAAGCTGATAGGAAACTTGAGAAGATGACTGTCTCATTTGAGACGAAGTGTGTGTACTTCACTGGGAGGATTGTCCTCAAGCAGTGGTGGTCAAATGCCTCCAGTTTCGCTGATCTTCCACGCGTGCAGCCCAGCATACACAGCCAAAGAGAAGTACGGACCGGACAGACGCACGGTATACGCGAATCTTTGTGGCGATAGAAATGTTGCGTCGTGTCCACAGGCACTTTCTAAGGCTTGAGAAAACCTGACGAGCAGCATAGATTGGTGAGACAAGGTTATCCTTATGCTGTCCATTCGGCAGCAGCCTATCCCCAAGGTATTTGAAACTGCCCACCTCTTCAAGTTGACAGCCATCAACCTCGAGAGGTACTTTCTCTTCGGCAGGGATGCAGCTTGAAAAAACTTACGTCTTCCCCGCGTTTATGGACAACCCGAATTCATTCACCCGCGACACCATAGACTGCAGATCACCCAAGTTTGAAGCTAGTAAGGCGATATCATCTGCGTAGTCAAGATCAGCCAGCCGGCGTCCGGGTGCAAGTTAAACACCGTCCTTTTCATACAGGGCCTCCCAAGAATCCAGTCGATGGCGTAGTTGAACAGCATGGGCGACAAAATACAACCTTGTCGAACGCCAGACCGAATACCTATTGGTTGTGAAAGATTATTATAGAACAAAACTCGCGCAGTGGTTAAGCTGTAATAGGTCTCGATCATGGCGATGATTTTCCATGGTAGATCATCTAGTGCCATAATTTGCCATAAGGATTCACGAGGAACGGAATTGAACGCGGCGGCAAAGTCGACATAGCAGACGGCCGTCGGTTGCTGGTAACTATGATTTGACCTTTCAGTCGCAAATAGGCCATCCGTTCGTCGACTGGTTTCCAAGCAAGCAATGCACGGTTCGCTTTTTGCGAGAGGGCAATCGACACACCATGTCTACCAGAAAAGTCACGAGGGCCACTGCGGTACAGGGTGAAGTGTGAGTAGGCTCCCGGGGTCTTTATTTCCAGAGAACCTGAGTCAGGTATACGGACTTCTGACAGGCAGCACATATCTACGTTGTACTGATAAAGGCTGCGCGCCGTCACACTTTGGGAACCAGGGTCCAGGAATGTTCGCAGATTCCAGCCTCCAATACCAAGGGTCCGATTCCGAGTGAGTAGTCCAGCTTGCATACTATTCGCCCGCACCACTGGAGTAGGGTTGCGGAGCGCGTCGGTTCCCGCGGACGCCGTAGCACGGATCGTAGTACTATATTCGGACATATTTTTATGAAGTGTCTTGGGGATTGTGAGTACGGGCGGGTCCCCAACAGCCGATCGGATTGCTTTTTCGAGGTCGCCTCTCCTAGCGCTTTGGCTTAAGAGCCTACCCACAAGGCAGCGAGGGCGATCGAACTTATTTAATGGCGGTTCACACTCCATGTCGCAGTGCTGTTATCGGACTCTCGAGGGGTAACCCGCATGTCTACGGCTCAATCAAGATCTAAATTAGTTTTCACATCATTCCATTGGAGAGCGAAACTGTAGTATGGGTCTTGAAAGAATATTATTGGTGCCTTGGCAATGGCGTGGGGCTAAATAAACTGAAAAAAACACCAATCCCTACCTCATGACTTCCACGGTCGGTCATTATTTAAAATAATGGAATGAGAAGTGACAACTGTCTAAATGGAGTTGCTGTGTGATTCAAAAGACTAACTGGCGAGCAGTACTTTAGGGTTAAAGGCACAGTAAGCACGGTTTTCCAAATTAGTAGACGAGTTTGAAATTCTTTCCAAGACTAATATGATGGCGCAAAAGTAGACAACATTTGATAAGATTTTTAAAAACTAATTTATCGAACTACTAACTCCAGATTTCTACGAGATGAATATGGGACCTTTGTCCGTTCAGGTGTCTACACCAAACTGTAAACTGCGCCAGTTTGGATAGGATATTCAGAGCAAAATGTAAAGTCGCACAGAATTCGTGGCTAAAGCTACCATTCTTACAGGTATTCTGCTTAACTTAGTGATTGCGGAGGGAGTAACTGCGTCTGCAATGCCGTAAAAACTTTCTGGTCGACAACCAATTAGTGTAAACTAACCCAGATAAAGGAACTTAGGCACGTGTTTACATCGTATCTCGACGTCTCTTCAAATGAACTAGTTGGCCATACTGCAGGTCGTAAAGGATACATGGCAGATAGCTTCAGCATTCCAACCAAAATAAAGTGAACGTAGTCACTGTAATACTGGCAAACTTAACGTGATGCGTGTAGTCCAAAGTACTACAGTAAATAAAGAAACCCCTAACAATACGAAAGATGGAGCAAACAACCACTTACAGGCACGAATACCCCGTTGCAGAAAATCGTGTAAAAAGCTGAAAAATGGTACGATAAAGTACGAAGACTTAGCTAATTTACAAAAAACAACTTGTTTTGCCAAGTTGGAACATCCTGTTTCTTTTATTCACCACCAAGTAACCACGAAGGATAGTTTCCAATTTTTGGATTTCGGTAACAAAATGATGAGAAGGCTTAAACAGTTAAGATGTAAGGGGAAAACGGGGAGCGCATGACAAATCAGGAGCCAGTTCTAGAGAAACATGCGTACATGTTCTGAAAAACCTAACCAAGCGTGCAAACGAATAGGGTAGGGCGTATCGAATACGAAATAAGCTGAAGACTTCTGTTTTAGTTATTTTCTGCCAGGATTTGTATGGGCATGCTGGAAAAGCCCATGAAGACCAAATCAGTCGCGGCTTTAACGTGAGAGTTTGCCTCTTATGGCCTACCTTTATAAGAGCGTTTAAAAGTTCGGACTTCGCTACACATCTGTATCCTAAACGACGTATAAAAACTATGGAGAGACCGAGGTCAAAGCAATCTTCATTTGGTATAAAAATATGTTCAGAAAGCCAAATGATGTGATAAAATTCTCTACGTTGCCAAATTGCATTTGTAAATAAATGTTTATGCCGTAAGAGTAGACGTGAAAATCCCATAAAAGGCGACAGATTTGGTTCGCGGAACGGCTTTGTTTGAATGCAGAATATCGAACAGATAGTTATAAGGTTATATTCCTCAGAAAATCCCTTATTCGAATAATTTCGGTCCCAGCTAGGCCATAAGCGTAAAACATTTATATAAATAGGCGGTTAGACTGTGCTGAATCCTTATAGAGACAGCCTGAATTCTGTTTTAAGATTATTAACAACCACTAAGATCTTACGAGGTTATAAAGACGATTCAACTGGCTTCACAGTTGATGAAGAGGACAAGAACATAAACGAACTCAACGAAAAGCGACTGGCACTGATGCAAAGAAAACTAGCACATTTTTTCGCTGCTTTAATTCGAGCTCAATAGAACAATTATTTGCTGTGGGAGGTTGAAAAATAATAAAAAGTAATTGTTTAAAACTAGAGAAGAACTATAGTTGTTTAGTTCGATTATTAATACCGTACGCTTTCTACCGTGCGCTGAAGAGTTTGAGAACTCTATTACACATTATAGACGTTTCGTCGGAGTCTCGTGTATGAGATTCGGTTCCGCATTTCATGGCACAACAATATTCTTAATCCATATAACTCCAAAACTTACTCTGCGTTTATAGAAGAATTTTCAGGGGATGAAACTAATGGAATGTAAAGCAAATATTAATAACTGTTTGCTAAGCTTGCCTGAAATTGCACGTAATTAGGTGCAATTAACCAATCAACTAACCATTTACTTCTCTGGCCAAAATTGGCAGCCTTTTTTATTCGCATAGATTACAAAACCTTGTAATATTTATGGAGTACGAAGAACGCTGAGCGGTAACTGGCAAGAGGACAGGATTTATTATAAGAGTATAATTTTACCTATCAGTATCAGTATATTTGAGGGAGATGTAGGTGAGTCACCTTTGAATTCCCTATTTCTACATGCGAGTTGTGGTATCAAAAAAAATAGTATATCGATATGTTGGCGAGGCCAACATAGTGGAACATAGTTGAAAAAGAGCAGACTGTCGCCCTTGGGGGTGGGGGTCCAACGGGAGGAATTTCGGAGGTCATATGGATCAGCCAGATTCTCCCTTGCTGATTGCAGAGTCCGTTGAGGGATTTCAAAGGCGGAAATATATGTCCAGATCATCCTCGGTCCATTGCGGTCCGAACCAAGGGAGAACGTTCATACACCTCATGGACGACTGTCGCCAGGTCCAGCTATTCGAAAACTCATGGTGTCACCAAGGTGAGCAAGTAAGTTAAGCTGCGAAGACCTCGAGGAGAATGTAAGCCCTTCGAACGAAAATAACAAACATAAAGAAATGTTACTCAAATATAGCTAGTAGTATCATAAATGCCTTATTTTATGACGGCACACTTGCAGCTTTCAGTTAGTGTTGTAGCTCGCACCATAATATCGATCTAACTTTCGCTTAAAAACCTCCAAGGAGTCCGACATAACAACATCCAGAGGAAGACTATTCCAAGCTTCGACTACTCTTTTGGAGAAGAAGTACTTCCGAGTGTCTAGCCTTGCTCCAGTGACACGTAATTTGGGAGGATGACCTCTCAAGTTCGTTGTTTTTGCTAACTCGAAAAAATCCACTGGGACGAGACAATAGTCCTGGATGCGTAGTATGCGGAATGTTAGTATCAGGTCCCCCCGAAGCTGTCTATAGTGCAAGGGAAAGAGATTGACAGTCGACAGCCGTGTTTCATAAGGCTGTGAGCCATGTCCAAGGACAAGTTTGGTTGCTCGCCTTTGGACCTTTTCAAGGATGTTGATCTCCTTCGCCGCCCAGGGTCTCCAAGCTTGGATAGCGTACTCCCACTGTGGCCGCACGAATGTTCTGAAGACTTTAGCGAAGCTGTCGGTATTGAAGGCTGCAAAAGCTCGTTTAACAAGGTACAGAATTGACATGGATGACTTCGCTACCTTTGCACAATGTAGGGAGGGTTTAAGCGAGGGCGTGATCCAGACTCCAAGGTTCTTTTGGACATCCACTTCTTTCGATGGAATGCCATTCAGACTGTAAACCGTTCGGTTCGAAGGATTGCTTTTCCCGACTCGTATGATGTTGCACTTGCTCTCATTAACGACAAGAGCCAGTCATTTGACCATTTCTGGAGTCAATTTAAGTTTGCCTGCAAGTTCTCTTCATCAGCCGCTGTTTGAACGACGCACCAAAGTTTGAGATCATCGGCAAACATGGCAATATCGCAGTCCAGTTCGTTGGCACAATCGTTGATGTAGACAATGAACAAAATAGGGCCGAGAACAGAGCCTTAGGGAACACCACTCTCACCCCCAACTTTAGTCGACTGTTTGTCGCTGTTATGGACAGTTTGTGAGCGGCCAGTTAAGAAGTTTTCAATCCATGTCAGAAGTCTAACTCTTACGCCTATGCGGTTGAGTTTATAAAGAAGGCGGTGGTGCGGCACGCTATCAAAAGCCTTTTTGAAGTCTATATAGACTGCGTGCACCGTATTTCCACTATCGACCACTTCAGTCCAACGTTCTAAGCAGAAGAGCAAATTTGTGACGCAGGATTCACCTCTACGGAAACCGTGCTGGGCTTCGGATAGCAGATTGTTATGTTCGAAGAACTGCATTAGTTGTTGCTTTATTATTTTTTCCATGCTTTTGCAGCAAACAGAAGTTAGGCTGACCAGTCGATAATTGTTTGCAGAGACCCGGCTTCCACCCTTATGAAGCGGCGTAATCCATGCGGATTTCCAGTAGTTATGTAGACTTCCGGTCTGGAAGGATGTTTGGAACAGCGTAGAGTGTGGTTTTGCCAACTCTCGCGAGCTCTTTCAACAGCTTGGCAGGTAATTCATCGGGACCCGGAGACTTAGATTCCTTTAACCCCAAAAGTTCCTTGAGGACAGTAGTCTCGGTGAAATTAACAGTCTCGACTATTGTATCCACTTCGAAGCCATCGATAGGGTGATCGTATCTCGTTTCCTTTGTGAAAACCGACTGGAAAAATTCCGAAAGATGATCAGCCTTCGCACCGTCTTCAGTAAGGTCTATGCCCTCGGTAGTCCTCAGTAGTGGTATCGGATCCTTGTTCCGTGTAAAGAAACCTAATAATATATACCAGGCCACAAACACTGCAACGAAAGGGTTCTCTCCTGTTGACCAGCAAACTGAAGCTCCATTTGCACCGACAAGGAAACTAGTCACATAATCGATAAAATAATAAGATAAATTATGCGTTACGGTTGGGTGATTGAGCAAAGAAACAATTCCGATATGGCGATATATAACCACCAGCTTCAGGGACATCAAAAACAAAATGAGACCGAACATTGCCGCTCCATGTCTTTGACGTAATTCTAGGGCCCATTAATTCGTCAATAACGAGTTGCTACTCTTAAAGTATCAGGTTACAGACAGCCCACGGCTGTTCTTTCTATACAGCCAGGTTATCTCTGCCCTCAGTGACCCACACTGAGGATTGGGAAACGGAGGGCTAACGGAAACGGAAGGAGTTGATAAACAACTTCGTTGATGCTCCACTTTCAAAAAAGAGTAAGAACATTCTAAGACGGTTGTCTCACCTATGGCTCCTTCAAATAGCTCATTGCCTATCACAGAGAATTCCTTTCGAAAGTGTGGGCGTTCATATCGTGGGACTAATATCATCCACCTCATCTGACTACTGGGAAGTTTTTTGCATTGACGAACTATTATTCTTGCTAAACCGAGTACAACCAATTACGACGGCAAGGTGCAGTTTCGGTCACCAATGCGTTGCTATGCGAATAGATATACTGTATCAGAAATCTGCTAACACGGAATTCCATGGTGAAATTTGTCTGCATACAAGACTCAGGTAATTCATTCTCTATGAATCTGGACACGATATGTCCGTATGTAAATTTGGAGGACTTTTCCTTTTCTTACTCAGCGATAGATCGACGGTGGTTAAATGCCGCTTCTCAAAGTATAATGTCCAATTTGCGCATTGCCTAGATTTTTCTTGTTAATTTCGGATCCAGTTAAGTGAAGGAACTCGCTGATTAAAGTTTTCCAACTTATGTTAAATGTTCTGAGAATAGGAACTTGGACACCTTACCATAGATATTTTTTACTGTTACCAACCTCAAACACCTAAACGCAATAAAGTCAGCCTACGCGTACACAGTTGTCGTTTCAGCTTGGCATTAATGTCAAAGGAAGTTCTGACTTGGTATGACGAATATGTTCTAAATTTCCAGTCCTAAAAATTTTAGCTACCTGGACCCTTTCTATCAGAGTTATGAGGGTGAACTGAAACAACTAGTTGTGCAGGTTGATCGGTTAATAGAACAAAAACGGTCCGAGTGGGAATCAAAAAGTCGTAATACTGAAAGCAGGCTAAAAGAAACTGAAAAGCGGCTTGATGAACTTGGAGGAATTTTAATGGACAAAGAATCGGAGGTATGTTTCTTTTATGTTAATGCCATTAGATCAAATTGTTGACTCATAAAACCAAAGAACTTGAAAGATTTAAGGCCGCTTCTTGCGCAGCCTACGAAAAGCAGTTAGAAAAACTCCGCAGTGATGTGGCACTTATGACAAACAATTTTAACAATCTGCAAAGGAAATACAGAAAACGGCTATTAAAGGATCGCGAAATGGCTACGGAAGCTCAAGTGGTCAGCTGTGCTAGCGTCAGTAAGAAGTTGAGGTAAAGCATAACCGGCATTTCAAGTTTCCACCCCTTGTTTGCATTTTATTTTTTCTCTTTACACATTTTATGGTACCGTTCATCTCTACGTCGTCTGTTCGGTGTAACCTTAGTGTTATATATAATGCAAACCTGACAAGACTTCCTCTTGAAAATGCATATTTTCCCTCTATGTTTGAGTTTGACTAAGCCATTTTTGTAACTTTTTCATAGTAAATTTATCAATTGCATACTCTCATGAAAAACTCTTACGTCATAACAGCGTACATCATGTCAGCTTCTTTTCTAATGATACATATTTTTTATATTTTACGTATTAACTTACTCCTTGTCCATTCACTTATAACACCTCTTTTTGTCTTAAAAAACTCATGGTTTCGCCTCTATGCTGCTATCTAGTGCTATGCCACGGGATACGGTAGACGATTCTGAGCAGTCTAGGCGATTTGCCTTGGAGGAACGCTGTTCACAACTGGAGTCGCAGTTGTTTGCAAAGAGCATCGAAGCAGCTGATCGAAAAACCCAATTGGACTCACTAGAGTCTGCATTTCGCGCACGAGTTGATGAGATCGAGACACAACTGTCCGCAACGACTGCCCTGAAGCATGCCCGGGTAAGCGGCCTTCAACAATCCTTTAAATATTCCTTGAGTCGTTTTGAAGCATGTTAACGAATTTACTATGCTTTTTTAACGTCTTATTCATTACTCACGCACTTGCGTTTTTGTAAGCTTCGCTATAGCAAAATGAAAAAAACTTGTACCGGTTTGGCCCGTTATCCATGAACCGAACTATCAAAATGTCTTAAATATTCCGTTTTTAGCCGTCCGGTTATTAAACGCGAAGTTTCTTAAGCACAACAGCAAATTATTTTGATTATTCAAACAAATTTATCTCCTGCTATTTGGTCGCACTATTCTAATACTTAGCATTTATAGCAGCGGCTCTGATGTAGCAACTCTTCAAGGAGCAATTTTTGGACAAGATCTGTTAGTTTGATGTATTTTCGTTGTATATCGCTCATGAACGTATTCATACGTTAAAAGCCAAATATTTTCTTAGGCCGCGCGCTGCCTACGTTGCCATTAGCATAAATCAAGCCTGCCATATTTCTGTTGTGAGTATATAAGTTTCTTTTAGATAATCATATTTATGTATATGACCCCGGTATTCATGAGAATAGAGAGGTGTATAAAAATCATTTCTTCACTATCTTTTCAGCCCTTTTTCAAAAATACTCGGAAGTTTTTTTTATCGTCTGTCAGGTGTCTTCAACGCTTTTTATTTATTTAATTATTTTGAGCAGATTTATTTCCTCAGTTTCCACCAAATGCATTATTTGAGTGGAAAGAATTACAGGATATACGATTAGTCAGACAGCAGGACAGATCCATACTGAAATTTATATTTTTCTTCTTGTTGTGGTATGTTTTATGTTTGATCTGCATTATTTAAAGACTCATCCTCTGTGCATTCGGACAATTTTTCTTCGACGGGTTTTGTAGTAAAGGAAGTGACCAACATGTCAACACAAGGTGACTGGCTTTTAAAGCTACCTATAAAAAGATAAGTGAGGTTGAGTTACGTGTCAAATGCCCAACTGAATAATACGATAAAATGTCGGGACATGGTAGAATACCGTCTTTTGAGAGCGTCTCCCTTAACAAAAACTTATTTTAATCATAGTCGATATGTTTGCCTTATTTGTAGAAGGTTATGCAGTTCGAAATAATCTCCGGCAAAAAGTAGTAGCTTTAATACTGAACAAATTGCAGATCTGTTTGAGAAAGAATGGGTTCCGCATGTACAATGGAAGCCACAGACAATTCCAGAATCGTATCGGAAGTCTCGTTGGTGATTTTTTTCAATGTCATTTCTTTCTGCGTGTTGTTTATCCGAATTATATGACTGTGATTGTTAGACATGCATGCAACCAGCTCACCATGCGTGTAAATCTTCTCAGCATTTACTTTAAAGCCATTATCAGTTTATCTTTAGCTCGAAATCAGCAAACCCTCCCCCCCTTAATCAGTGACAATTATGTAATACGCTAAATATAGCTTAAGTTACACGTTATGGGTTGGTATCTGAAATTTAATTTGCAAGACCAAATGACCAGTGACGTTTTGTTCGAACCGTTCACAAAATTACTTGCCGGTTTCTCGGCGATATTGGAACTTTTGCAGTTGCGGAAATTCCCATGGAAGGATTCTGAAGACTAATTGTCGAATATACATGTGTATTCAAACATTCACATCAAATAAATGCGTTTAAAATTGGTAAATGTAAAAGATGCGAACGATAAGAGAAATTGATCAAATTCATCTTTTCATACATGGCAGGTTTGTGAATAAGGAGTGGAACAGGAGTAATAAGAGACTAATTTAAGGGACAGTGAGAATTAGGTAGAGCAGGGCCAGAGAGGAGAACGTGGTGCAGTGTATATAGTTAAGTAACCTTGGGCCATGGTAAACACGGATCTCGCGTAGGAAACCGGCTCCCCTAATTTGATGCCAGTAGGTCCTGCTTCTGCTATAACACTCCGACTTTGTGGCCGAGGTTAGTCACGTGGGACCTTATAAGTTACATTGAAGGCTTCGTTGGGTTCTATGTTATGCTCGAAACCAACTATGTGTGCGAGGATGCCGCTACTCAGATATGCCGGGACGTTTTCCTGAATTATTTTGAAAACCACCTACTCATGCGATCAATATAACCTGCTCAACCATAGCAATTAAAGGAGTCAACACACATGAAAACAGTCTGAGCTGACAAGCTATCCTTGTCTTTTCCTTGTAAAACAGGGTTATTCGATATTAATGTCAAAACTCTTGCTACTCGAAACGTTTATAAAACAGCTTGGCCAAGGCGTCTTGTCAGGAGATTACGCAGTAAGTTCCTTTTCAAAGGGGACTTTGAGGAAAAGTTTTTTGATTTTCCGATGTCAGTGTGACGGGTTTTAGATGAACTTTTCCGACAAAGACAAGGGAGACTGGAATATCTATTCGGGCTTATTAATTGTTATCAACCAGTCATACCCAACCCCAGGCGGTGCACCGCCCGAGACTCGAACCCGCGAACTGTTGATTAGAATTCCAACGCTCTAACTCGCTGTGCCGCGAGTTCACCATAAACGTTCTACAGAATGGTGGGACCGGGAAAAAGTACCAAAAAACAGTTAAAAGCGCATTTTTTGTGAAAAGAAGCTGATGGTGAGTGGATGGAGGTCGAGCGCAGGTGTGATTATTATGATTTTGTGAAACCTGAATCACCGATCATGACAGAAGTATACTGCAACCAGCTCAATCAAATGGTTAAAATCTTACTGAAAAACAGCGTAGATTGGTAAACCGATCGATTTTTATTCTATTGCATGACAACGCTAGACCACACTGCACAAATGGCAGTATGAAAAATACGGGAATTGGAGTTGGAAGTTCTCCATCATCCCCTTTACTCACCAGATCTTGTTCACCACCGGACTGAACAATCTACCACTGAAATGGCAAGAGTGTATTGACGATATCTATGCATACTATAATGAAAAAAGTTTTCCTTGTATTTATAAAACGTAAAAAAATGTTTTTTTAAAACAAATTTCATACTTGATGACCCGATAATATTTGTTGCGATAAATTTGTCAAAATGTCCACTTTCATGAAGCAGGTTCTGCATCTTTATAGCTTCTTCATTGATGCTGTCTGCCGAACAAATTTTTCAAGCCCATTGCCCCAAACAATGAACCAGTTTGCATTTCTGTTTAAGGGGTACGAAAGGGTATATTGATCACAGATGAGGGGTAATTCCTTTCTACCATAGCCTCGACCGATTTGTAGGCACGTAACAGAAAAGCAAAAATAATGACAAAAACTACTGGGGCTGTATAACAGCCAGGCACCTTGCGGAATTGAAACAAAGATAGTTGTATCAACATTTAGCACATTGTCGCTCTAGTAATGATCTAACGCATTCATAATGGAAACATGCGTAGGAGAACGACACAGTTGGTATACTTTAGCTAAACTTGCCTGATCCTTGGAATGGTTTTAAAAACGGTAACCAATTCACTCTTTCAGTAAGATTTGATGATACTCAAGCTTAAGTTAGGGTTATAATTCTGTCATAAGTAATTGTGCAAAGTTTAACACCGAAGATCGTGTAAAACTTCAAGCTGATTCACATAAACTTTATACTTCACAAATAATTTAACTATACACAACCCGCTTCATAGTTAAAATCCCGGATATCTGTTTCGACAATTTTCTGAGTCGTCTTCATGCTCGCAAACCCGCAAGTAATTTTAATTAACACTCTAGAAATAGGTTAACTATACTCAACGTCCGACAATATTCTGCTTATGCAGTGTAAATTCTTTGATTCTTCAACGGGTCTTCAGCGTTATTCACATCGTTTCTGATATAGGTTCACATTTTCAATGTTACGGAAAAGATTTAATCACAATTAATGGGGAGTACGTTCCCAAAGCACTTCAATCGCTCTCTTACCTAAGGGTACAGCTCGCGTGCGAAACTGAAGCCATCTGGCTCACCATCAGAACGCCGGGGTCTCAAGCATTTGAGATCCTAACGGTCTACCGACCACCGAGAAACGATCTGCAGTCAGACAGTAGACTGATAGATGATTTAGAATCGTTTGCTAGTCGATCCAAAGTTATGATTATGGGCGACTTGAACGCTCCGAATATCGATTGGAATCTGAGCTCGGCACCAGGCTCGGAATTAAACTTCGATCACCGCCTCCTAGAAGCTATACACAAACGCTTCTTAACTCAACACGTCCTGTCTCCGACCAGAATACGCGAGGGGCAACAAGCTAATTGTTTGGACCTTGTATTGACAAAGGCGCCTGACAGCGTAGATGTTGTGAACTGTCTATCCCCACTGGGCAAAAGTGATCACGTAGTCCTACAATGGGAATATTCACTCTTCTCTGTCCCCGATCAAAGAATCACAGTCAAACGCTACCTATGGCGGGGAGACTTTACCAAATGAAAATTGATGTGCGCCATTTAGATTGGAATGAAACATTCACCGGGTGTATTTTCGAGGATTGGTTGCAATTTAAGGCCGTATTACAAGGACTTATCACCATCTACTGTCCTAATTCGAAAAAAAGATCACAACCAGGCCCCAGTGGCTAACGAAAACACTGAAGAGGGAAGTAAACCGCAAGCGAAAGCTGTGGCAAACTTATCTCAGGGAAAAGACCGCCGAATCGCTGACGAAGTACAAGACGCAGAGGAACAGGGTAAAAGTCCTGGTTTATAAAGCCCGCCAAAGTTTTGAGAGTAACTTGATAAACCGTGCAGCTGAAAACCCGAAGCTCTTCTACAACTACATTAGGCAGTGCACTCGAAATAAAGACCCCATCCCTTTGTTAAAAACGGATGAAGGCGTCGAACTTTGCAAGGACGAGGAAAAGGCTGAGCATCTATCTGAATTCTTTCATTCGGTTTTTACGAGAGAAGCCAATCTAACCGCTGATAACTATAGTGCGGAAGAGATCCCGACAATTGACTCAGTGGTCATAACAGAACCTATTGTTCTGCAGGAACTACTGAAGCTGGACGAAACCAAATCGCCAGGTCCTGATGTAATACCGGCAAAGTTGTTGAAGGAGTTGGCCGTAGAGTTGGCAGAACCTTTGTGTCTACTCTTCCAAGCCTCCCTCGCTGCAGGCAGATTGCCACCCGATTGGAAGACCGCGTGGATTTCCGCGATACATAAAAGTGGCAGCCGGGCTTCCGCAAATAACTACAGGCCGGTAAGTCTCACCTCCATATGTTGCAAGATTATGGAGCGAATCATCAAACGTGAACTGATGCAGTTTCTGGAGCGGCATCATCTTCTCTCTGACGCGCAGCACGGATTTCGCAAAGGAAGGTCCTGTTTAACTAATTTGCTCTACTGTCTGGAACGATGGACCCGAGCGGTCGATGAAGGAAATGTAGTGCACGCAGTCTACATAGACTTCAAGAAGGCCTTTGATAGCGTGCCTCACCAACGTCTCCTATAAAAACTCAACCGTATTGGGGTAAGGGGCAAGCTTTTGAAGTGGATCGAAAACTTCTTGATTGGGCAATCTCAGATTGTCCGTCTTGGCGATCAACAATCGGCGGAGGTGGTGGTTGAGAGTGTGGTTCCTCAGGGCTCCGTCCTTGGCCCTATCCTCTTCCTTATATATATTGATGACTGCGTAACTGGCTTCGACTGTGACACCGCCATGTTTGCTGACGATATAAAGCTTTGGAAGGTCATCCACAACGCAGCTGATGAAGAAAATCTACAGGCGAACTTGCATCAACTCGAAGAATGATCGCACAACTGGCTCCTCCCATTCAATGCCACCAAGTGCAATATTCTGCGATTCAGCAGAACCAGCTCCGGGCACCAGAAAATTTACTATCTGGACGACACACCGCTACCAGAGGTAGAGGCTCAGAAAGATCTAGGAGTATGGATCACGCCCACACTGAAGCCATCGTTCCATTGCTCAAAAGTAGCAAAATCTGCCATGTCAAGCTTGTATCTAATTAAGCGAGCGTTTGCAAAGTTCGACAAAGAGTGATTTAATAAGGTCTTCGGGATTTTCGTGTGACCACAATTGGAATTTGCCATACAAGTCTGGAGACCGTGGTCTGTCAAAGACCACAACACCCTTGAGAAGGTCCAAAGACGTGCAACCAAGCTTGTTCAAGGTCAAAGCTGCCTGCCTTACGAGACACGATTGTCTAATCTTGATCTGTTTCCTCTGGACTATAGACAGTTACGTGGTGACCTAATACAAGCCTTTCGCATGCTGCGGGGTCAGGATTGTTGCCTTGCATCTGGCGAATTCTTTGAGCTGGCCACTTCCATTACTTTGCGAGGACATCCCATTAAACTACGTGTGACAGGTGCAAGACTCGACACAAGAAGGTTCTTCTTCTCCAACAGAGTGATTAAGGCCTGGAATGCTCTGCCTGCGGACATAATCATGTCCCCATCCGTTGACACTTTTAAGCGGAAGTTTGACCAGTACAGCCATAAGTACAACCACGACATCCGAACCTAACACATTTCCTGAAACATACTCCCATCCACAATTTTCGCGTCATATAACATACTACTTCCTATTTTTGAGTAACATTATTTTATAATTGTTTGTCCGATGCCCTGCAGTGTGTCGGGGAGATAACCCTTTGTCCAACGTCTCTTATATGTCAGCCTTTTTTGATTTGCAGTGTCATGACATCAATAGGGAGCTCAAAGGCTTCGCCTATATTTTCCTTAATAAAACTGAACTGAACTGTTTAACGCTTGTCGTAATACACGTTTTATTTTGCTTGCAAAGCATTATTAAACTAAACCAGAGACCATGCGCTTTTAAAAGTCTGAGTTTCCGATATCCTCTACTGGTTACGATAAATTTCTTGGAAGTTCATGATCCGAAAATATGTCATGGACTAAAAGGAAAACGTTTCTTTCTTGTTTTACATAAGTAGCAAATATGTTCACTTTCTGTCCGCCCACGTCGGTAGCCTTCTATTCTATTCATCCATTGTAGGAGGAAGAAATACTTATGCTTAAAAGCAAAATAACGGCCATGGAAAAACCAACGCGTCCTGCAGTCAGGAATTTTCGGTCCCAAATCGGTCCACCTAATTGCTCTTTAAAACCTCTCCCCATGTCTTCCAACGACTGCGTTCAAACCGACCTCTCCTCTGTTCACCATGAACTCCAGAAGCAAGTCTTTGAAAAGCAATCCACTGCAAGTATGACTAGTCCAGATCTTAACCAAAGGCAGCCCTCGAAGTCGGACACTGTAATTGCACGTTTGAGGAAGGACGTGCTGGAAAAGTCCAAACAAATAAGGTTAGTCGTGTATAGTCCTCATTGATTTCATTTGCGATCATCTTTTTGTCATTTAATGTGCGATAAATTCAATATATCTTTAGCATGTCAACTTTCCTAATGATTTTGATTAAGTCTAGAATTATATTGCCACCTGATGATCTGTTTTTCATCGTTTATCTTAATAATAAATCAGACTTCTTAATCGGACTTGGCCATGAATTACCTCAAACTGTAGATACAGTAGAGAACCTAACTCATGCACAAGGCAGAAATTTACGAAAGATAGATAAACAATCGCAAACTGGTTTCAACGCACGTACCAAACTTTTGAAATAATAATGAACAACATTAAGTGAATTTAAAACGTAAACGAAATGTAAAAAGTAATATTACTTCGTTTAGAAATACAATTTTGTTTAAAAAAGCAACTTCTGAAAACGTGAAAAATCGCTGCAAATACGACGAAGAAATATAAATGGCATTGCCATGTGATTGCGTAAGCATACTTTTTTGTGTATACTAAGAGAACTATCATTTCGTCCAATTTTTTAATAGATATTTCGGGTATTGGATTACAATATGTTTCAGATCATCCTTTAAATACCGGTGAATATTCCACGATTTTCACTGTTTTCAATCGATTGGCAATAAATTTAGATTCTCTTCTGTTTTTATATAGGCCGTCAAAATAAGATATTTATTAAAAGCATTTACTGAAGTTGTGAGCTTTTACATATTCCTTGGAACGAAGATGGCCTTTTGCATCATATTTGTAGGTTTACTCAAACAGGAAAACCCATTGCCGATAAAAAATGGACGTCCACGACAAAAGTTGACAATAAATATCCTTAAGATCGATTAAAAATGTTTTGTAATACGTTACCCCTCTAAAAGCTCGTTAATTATATATTTTGCTGACAAATATATGCGAACTTTACCTTTTTTGAAGGTTAAATCGAGGTGAAAATGTAGAAATTTATCGGTTTTGTGACGTCCCTTAACATAAGTGATATATTTGCTGCTGCAAATGAAAGAACTCACTTTTAGCTGTATATTGGAGTTTATTGCTGCATCTGTTTCTTAATTTCCCGTTGTAAGGCTGCAAATACAGCAGAATATTCTATCCATTGCGTTTCTAAATTCCGCACCAGTGAAAACTATATTATAAGAAAAAGTGTCCTATCGTATGCTTCCAATTTAACGTAGGTGTTTCTGTAGTCGATCTCCGCAGTATATAGTACTTATTTTGTTTACGATCTTCACTTTCACTAACAAGTTTGTTCCCACCTTTTTTGGCAAAATGCGTTGGCAATTTGCATAAAATAATTTCCAAAACTGAATTATTTGCTTGCTTTTCGAAAACATTGTGATTCCTTATACTTGCCATCCCTGATTTTCATTTAATTACGATGAAAATTTCGGGTTCCAGAAGGGATATATTTGAAGTCTTCCTTACTTAAACTAATGTTCTCTTATGACACAATACATAAAAACTATGAACTTCGTGCTTTCGTTTTAAATAGCATAGAAAATTTCTTGGATGTACGGCAACCTCCAGTTTTGCCCAAATCCTGCCTGCGACAAGATTAAGTCTTTAGCAAAAGGCTTTTTGAGCCTCAAATCCATTCAACAAACCAAAATAACAATAAATGTGTGCTAAACTAAACTACTCATTCAAATTTTGATCGCACATTGGATTACTTAGGTCATATACTGTATAGCCATTGCTTTTTCGCTTCTGACAAGTAAATTCATCAATGCCTCTTGATCTGCTCCATTTAAGCCTAAGATGCGTGCGTTGCTTGCGCGCTGTCATCATAATAGCTGAGCCAGTAGAGCCCCTGAAAGCCAAATGAAGAGGCCTGTCCGTTTCCCTCGATCTGGTGGAAATTTCCTATAATCTTTTAGGTAGACACACTTAAGCGGTGAAGATAGCTACAAATTTCTTAAAGTTCAGCTTATCGAATTTTTAAAATTTGATTATTTCTTACGCCACCCATACTTTGTGCCTATCTGCCAGAGGTAAATCGCCTAAACAGATGAGCCTGTAGTAACTATATATGCCTCCCTAGTAATGTTTATTTTGTGCGAACTACACCCGCATTGCACACATTTATATACCAGAATTTTTGCCAAAAACGTTTAGCTTTAAGAAAAATACATGATTATTCACGTCTTGCCCTATTCGATTTACCTTGACTTATAAATCAAATTTCAAGTTGTCGAAGGTTGTTTTGGTAAACCCATATCTGATGCTCTCTCCGAGGATAGGTTGGAGCTGGAATCCGAAACTTCAGGTGAATATCGTTCTTGTCTATGCGATCGCATCTTCTTAATCTCAAATTTTTATCGCTTACATTAATATCCTCTATTAAAAGAAAACGCGCACATGTGTAAATGTGCTCTAAGTTAGTTATTAGTATAGGATATTGCCCAAATATAAAATATCGTTGGCTTCCTCTCAAAATATTATTTTTTCATCAATAAGCCAGCTTGGAAACATACTTTGCGTAAAAAAATGACTTTATCTAATGCGCGAACTTATTAAGTAGATTGTACGACCTCCGAGATACTCGCTGACCGATCGGCTCGACTTCGATCATTTTTCGTCAATTTTGTGATCTACTGGGAGTGATTACGATCCCTTGTTGCCCATTTGCTGTTTATACGATCTACCTTTAAACCTTGGAGGCTAGCACTGACCGATTTGACTTTCCTCCTCAAAGACCAAACTACTGCTTGAAAAGCTTCCCTTTTTGTACAGTTAATAATTTCTCCAGTCCCATTGTCTTGTCAATATTTATATGTAGGAACTTACCATTTCCTTCGTGCATCATCGACCCGAGATATCCTTTCCTAAGGTACCATTAATCTCCCACCCAGGAATCTGGTGTCCGATCTCTTTTTCTCATATCTAACGGTAGCTTCAGTTGTAACAGACGACATATTATTCAGATCATTCCTTTTTCTGTTTGAAGTCTTAAAAGAGCTCCTTGTCAAGCATGCCATTCCGATCCATTTGCTGAAGTATGCATATGTCATTTGGGCGCCTGCTTGGTAGTGCATTCACGGGTCAAAATCTTGCCCTCCCTCCCCACTGCCCCTGGATGCCAGTTTCGCCTGCACCAGTTACGCCAGCACCTACACAGCGCATTTGCTCTATTCTGTTATAGCGACCTCGAGGAGACTTGTGCCACGGCAGCTGATGCGATTCGCAGCCTCCAGGACCAAATTCGACAACAGAATGAGTGTTGTGCACGTCGTATAAGTGAACTTGAAGCAAGCATGGCAGCGAACGCACCGCCTAGTAAAAACGTTCACACCGAGGTCAGTGAGCAGCCGAGCTTGTGCAGGGTTTGGCCATATTTTTTGTCATTATCGAAATTCCCTAGGGAATGTGTGTGTGCGTGGGTCTGGTTTTTGGCTTGTTGTGGTAATTCGTTTACTGCAGTGGCATTATGTCTCGAGGACATAAGTGAAAACCAGATGCGGGTGCCTTTAAGAATAACAACCCTCGTATTTCCAGCCGTAAAAATACACCATAAATTATGGCCTTATGTTCCAGCTAAATGGTGTACGCCCGTGTATCGAGAATGTACCAGTGAGGAGCAGTGAGGTCCCAGAATACACAGAGGATCTGCGAGTTTCTTTGGGTGCCAATGCTTGGTGCTCCTGATAGACAAGATGGAAAAGGTTCTTTGTCACTCGAAACTAAAGCTGTTGCGCATATGTTCTGAAAGTGAAAACACGTAGTAGTTGACCTTGCTAGTGGTAGACTTTATATTTAGTTTATAGTGAGCACAAGTTTTTCCTCGTTTTCATCGTTTTTCATCATTACTATTGCTCATTTCTGATGCTAGTGTTCGGAGTTGTGAATATCTTTCTTAAGGTTATTCCTGTCTATTTGCTAGCAATGATATGCCCTCTCATAACTGAGACGTGTTTGTTGCATATAATTCTATTCCTTTCAGCCGCTTCGGGTTGACAAGAGAACCCGTCATCCCGTCGGCGACAGCAATAAGACACGATGTTTTACACTTTGGTGGACTGGGAGAAGGTCAGGTCCCTAGTAATGCCACGTTGTCTAACCATTGCGGCCTGATGTTTCGTCAGAGATTCGGACTTGAGACGGCATCAGATCGAATTCACTGATACCACCCTTGTTTATTCGTAATTGCCTTGGCAAGTGGTCCTTAGTTACACTGTATACAGCCTAATCTAGGAGCTCATGTTTCACAATGCGCTCGACATTTCCATGGGACTAGGATAAGGAGGATGAGCCGGATAACAGTGTCCCAGGGTGAAATGGATGTTTAGGCGTGTAGCACGTGTATCACCTTTCAGGTGGTCCGCTCTGTGAGAATCTAGATTTTAGTGTAGTTATCAGCCGCCCTACTGCATTTTTGCCTGAACTGTGAATTTTTGACTTCTGCACAGACAACTTTTACCGGTAGAACAGTTTGTGTATTTTAAGCGACAGTAAAGTGGGTACCTCACAATGGATGAATATGTTTAGTAAATTTCAGTATAACTGTATAACGATCGCTTGACCCGGCGCTTAAAACGTATATCAGCTGCCTTTTCGGATACATTTAATCCCTAGCATTCTAAATTATTTGGCGTTGATTTTTTTATCCAGTTTTACGCATGTTACGTTTTTTTCAGGGTTGTCAAACGGAAAGTCCGGTATTTATGGATCGCGGCATTGATTCCCAAAGCCGGCGGACTTGTGATTCGGCATGTCAGGTAAGCTGCTGTCTGCGCTCATCTCACGTACTACTTTCCTGTCCCTCCGTCATGTCTCTCTATTCATGAATCGCATATGCCAGTTCGACCGTCGGTTTCTACGAGGTCCACCATGTGCCCGGCGAAAACAGGATAAAGACCCTAAGGCGGCTCCACGTCCGATAAGTCTTGACAAGACAAAAAAATTCGGCCTAACACAAGTGTCAAAACTGACATGAATGCTCGATCGTTGTATCCGACGAGATCCACAGTATGGTGGCACAGGAATGGAAATTTGCGCTTAAATTAGTTTAAAGTGGTAGTAGCCTCGCATCGCATCTACAGCAAGCTCTACTCATCCATCACCTGGGCCCGGTGTCATGACAGAGTCAAAAAGACCGGAGGCGGGAGAGGGCGCAGGTGGCTTGCGTGGCCGTAGCCGCTCCCTAGGCGTGCCACCACACCGACTGGGATTCCACTGAGTGGGAGTGCCCCAGAGATCACATTAAGGAGGCATCGCAGCCTGACTCTCAGTCCGCCAGTCAGCCATTCCACAAAAACACACACTGTGCTGACCGTGCGGTCTGAATTATCTCGTCAGTTGGCAGCCTTCCAAGCCACAGTTTTTAACGCACCATCATAGACTTAGGTGCATCAGGTTGGTTATAGTGAGGAAGACGCGCTGAGACGTCGGTCTCTCTCTCTCTCTAACTACTCCAATTCCCAGGTCCCAGCCACCGTCCGAGTCGATCAGTTGACTGGTGCGATGACACAGGTATCTGCCACACTCTCTTTTCTCCCCACCCAGCCCCATCAAAGTCAGAAAGACCGAAGGTGGGCCCGGGAACAGTGGCTGACAAACCCAAACATCTCGTCTGTGCGTACCACGCACCAGCTAGCCTGTCTTACTAAATGCAGTTCTCCAGACTATCCTTGCCTGAGCGTTTGCCGATTGACTGGTGAGCCCACCGACTATCAACGACTGCTATAGTCCTCCAAGTTTTCTTAGATTCATCTCTTTCTCCCGTCGGTTGCTGATCGTTTCTCTAGCGATATCTGGCGCAGGCACACAGTAAGTGTTCTTCGTCTCACAGTGACTTGGGATCCAGAAGCCTCGGTACATGTGTGTGCCATTCTTGCTTCGAAGGTGGCAGTTTACTGAGAAGGCGGCGTGAAAATCTGACAAAACTGGTACCTATTACACCGACATCTTATAAGATGCAAGCTTTCATAATGATGTTTTGTATTAGTACCGTTCGGAAATTGGATGGGCGCTCGCTAAGCCAGCGATGCGCCTGGCTGTAACATACGTGTTTGCCTCTCGCGTCAGATTGGCATTTTGAAGTAAATTATAAACCAATCCTTCGAAACAAGGAAGAAAAATAGCTTTGATAGAGTGTGTTACGGAGACGCATTTATTGGCGAACTGTGGGTAGTAACTGTGAAAAAGGAGACTATGCGAGTAAATCATGAACTGCCCCTCCTCTCATCTAAGAAAGTAGGTGGACATACGGATGTGTACAGGAGATCAGGGCGTGATCATTAGGTGGCTCCGTAAATATTTTTACTGGACCTAAGTTGGGTCATTAACAGCTGGGCTTTTGTCAGCACTGCTTGTGGTTGGCACTATTAATTTTCGGGCTACGTCCAAGTCTGGTTGCTTTGCACGGGTTACAAATAGTTGGAAGCTTTTTGCGCGAGTTGCAGGTTGCTCAAGGCCTGATTTTTAAACCTGGATTTGAGCTATGAACGTAGAGATCTCACTGCCATACAGCGTTAAGACGGCCTGACTCTGAACCTATACTAAACGATACTCTGGGATATGACTTTTAAGCCATTATTAGGCTAACTGCGAACGTCAGAGAGTGAATCTTCGTCACAAGCATCCTGCACGTGACCGGCAGGCAATTATTGCGCTAGTTATTATGACCCTCCTGCCGACCTGTCTTTCTTTTACTTTTTACCACCTTCGTTTTCAACCGTAGATTTATTCTTGTTGTGCTTTTGCTAACGTTTACTGCGTGACCTATCTCATGAAAAGGGCCGAAATTTACGAAAGATTCATCATCACTCCCAAACAGGCACCAAGAAATATACCAAGGATTTGAACTAATAACGAACAGACTTAAGCAAATTTAAAACCTTAAGAAAACACCAAAATTACAATTACTTTGTTCAGAAATACGGCAAATTTGGAAAACGTTAAAAATCGTTGTAACTGTGACTTATAAATGTAAATATAATCATCAGGTGAAATCATATACATATCAGTTTTGTATATGAAGAGGATTTTCCCTTCGTCAATTTTATAGATCCACCTTGAAATACCGGTAAATTCTTCGCGATTTTCACTTTTTTCAATTGAATGACCATACCTCTAGATTATTTTGTATGTCTTTATCAAAACCCTTAAGATAACGTAGTTCTTAAAAGCTTTTACTGCAGTGATGCTTTTGGACATTTTTCTAATGGAGATGACCGTCCGGGTTATATTTGTAGACTCACACAAACATAAAAACTCATTGCCGAGAAAAAAGAATATCCAAAACTAAAGTTGACAGTTAATTTGGCTTGGATAAATTTTAAAAAACGTTCTATAATGCGTTATTTTTAATTAGATATTTCGCTGATAAAAGTCTGCGTACTTCACTTTTTTCATGGTTAAGTCAAGGTCAAATGGGGACGTTAGACTGGTTTTTGTCTTCCCAACAAATAAATGGTAGGTTTCCTGCTAGAAACGAAAAACTCACTTTTCTCCTTATAGTGGAGTATTTTTTGCTTTATTTGTTTACTTTAAGGCCGCGGTTGCAAATGCACACCAGAGTGCCCGAATATATACTAATGTTGTGCGAAAACTGCTAATTTTCTGACCGTTCGGTTTCTAAATTACACATTAGAGAAAACCATTATATACAAAGCATCTTCCCACATGCTTCAAATTTAACAACTTTTTGTGGGGTTCCATCCACAGCAACATATGAATATATTTTTTTTCAGTCGCAATTCTCAGTCTGGTAAAACAGAATACTATCGAGTTAGTTTATTAGTACGTTTTGTGGAAGAAAAACGTCCGAACTTTGCCAAAAAATAACTTTTTAAAGCTGAATTCGTTTCTTCTTTCCGAAAAACCATGCGATTACGTTCATTTGCCTTTAACCCTACTTTCATTGGATTAAGATCAGATTTTCCGCTTCCATAAGGAATTTGTCTCAAACGTATCTTGCGTATATTAATGTTTTGTTATAGAACAATGCCCAAAAGATTAAGTTTTAATTGATATCTGAAAAATCTCCGATTTTTCCCAAATCCTGCCTCATTTCATTCAATATGTAAGATTGGAAATGTAGTGTTCTTTAGTAAAAGGTTTTCTGAGCCTCAAATCTGCTCAACAACTCAAAATAACATAACCAAACCTACGCCACATCACCCGCTAAAATTTCGACCACGAAATTGCATGAGTTAGGTCATATACTCGGCATCAAAAATCGCCACTCTTGCAAACCCCTAAGCTGTTCGAACTCATGATTTGGATTAAATTTTTCGTTTAATATTTCCAATGTCAACCACATTTCCTCTGAGCTGAAGCAATTTGTGTTATGAATTTATAAACCAAATTTATGATTACGCGATCCTTCCTGTGTGGAATTTTCTGGCTAGTACAGCTACACAACGGACGGCCACTTAAGCCCGTCAACTACGAAAGTTAAACCACATAAAAGTATGCTCTTGACTCGTTAGGCTTAGTTACTCGAATAGAGTCATGTTTTAGAAAAATTAGTGGTAAGTACAAGCACGCGACTACTCTTCTAAATATAATAAGCGAACGGCTGTGAATCTTTGGACAGAAAGACACGGGAACGCAGCTTGAGGTGCTCCTTAATCGGGAATCGGGCCAAAAATTAAGTAAAAGATGCCGCGACCTCACTCCCACATCTGTCTACCAGGCTGAAGGACACAGGCCAGACCTGTGATTGGTGCCCATCATAAAGGTCAGCGAAGCCATTCCCACGGGGAGGGGGTTGACCTGATTGATTGAACTCCAAGCCGAAACAGTATGTTCCTTTGCCTCCCTCGCAGCTCAGAGGCCAGCTAACTAGTGACGACAGATATGTCAGGAATGTCAGTTCCAATCTCCCTTCATATTTGTCGGCGGAACTTCTCCTCTCGATAAACAGTTTGAAAAATTGGTACACCAATCTCCTTTTCCTGCTGCTCGATTCTTCATACAATTTCAAATTTAAGGCCCCACTAATGTTAACTTAACCTATGCTAAAAATTCATAAAAATAATATTTTGAAGCCAATGAATAGGCGTTATTTAGGGAAAATTGACAGGGAGAGGCCTTAATCCTCTAACCATCACGCCAAATGGACCCAGCGGGTCATCTTTTTGGACTGCGCATCCTCACTGTTTCTCATACTCTACAGTTACTGCAACTAGCCTCTGTACCCTAAAAAAATTTATGACGTGGCTTGGTTGAAAATATGGCAAATGAAGATGATCGTGGCCTCTTATTGTAATGTGCTTTGGGAACGCCCACCTGGTACTACTTTCAAAGCAAACACTTCAACCGCTTAATTAATGTATTCGCCACTTGCGTATTCTGCGTATCGAACCTTAAAAACTGAAATTTCTCTGCGCTTCCAAAGGTTTTATAGGCCATTAAAGTTAGCACAAAAAGCAGCCCGTATGTATTATTTTCCCACCGAAACTGAGCGACGAATTAGTCTGGTGGTTGGAGCGCCTGATATTTCCTTGGTTGAAAATTGTGACTCTTGGACTTCATGGCAATCATACTTACATTCTGTGCTCCTCCTTTTATTTTGCTGATGAAATGGATCACAGCCGTCCTCTTCCAACTAGTCTGCCTTCGGGCGTCCTTCATTTTCTCGGGCCGCAATGTGGCGTTGACCGAAATGCTTGATGAAGCATTTTGCGCTGCCTACTAGCACTCAAAATTTCCGCCTTTTCGATGCATAGGTATGCACTATGTAAACAAAGTCAGTTACCTATATTCAGAGATAAGATTCATAAAGCTGCCAGTGTATTCGACCCACAAACGACGGCTGGGAAACGGATGCTCCGACCCCCTTTCTCACTCTTTCCCACACGCATTTCTCAAGTTTGTGGAATCCATCCTCTATGTAACTTTGTCAGGTCTTGACAGAATTCCTCCTTCTTAGTTCATGTGTAAAACTAATTCCACAATCAACAACCCTTCTATATTCTTACTGATTTATAACTGTTTCGGGTTAAATCGCTCCTATTTAAACTCTAGGTCGATCTAGAAGTCCACCCCGACAATGCACCCAGTTCAACCAACTCCTTACCGGGCTTTATTTCCGAAGCCCTGTTGACACTGGAGAACACTACCACTTCAGACCATGCTATCTCGGCTGCTACGAAGAGCACAGCACACAGCACCGCAATGAATCGTAGCCGTCAGATCATCCATACCGCTCCCGAGAGCGGAATCGTCACCGAAGTAGCGACTGAACCCTATCAAGGCTTATCAGGGAACTTTAGAAGTCATTTCGATCAGCCGGCTGCACGTTTGACTACGGTTTCTGAGGTATTACTCTTCTCTGCCATGTCTGTCTCTCGCCTGAGTAGGTTTGGCCGCCTCATAAGTGAGATGGCAATCTGTTTTACATAGTTTCGGTTCCCGGTTTGGAAATGACTCTAATAGTGATTTACCGGTAAAAGTTATTGTATGCGTTCAATCTATTGTCTGTCACTAAAGATACTGGTACTGCATTTGAGTTTTTGATATTTCAAGTTCTTTTACCCAAAGAAAACTCACCTGACCATTTAGCGCTTCCGCGTTTTCCTCCCAGGCTGAAGACTCGTGGCTGCATGTGGTGACATCCCCTCAGCAATGCGATGCACCTCTAGGGTCTTCATTCGGTTTGGCAGCAGGAAATCGCCCTTGCAATGCATTTGATGCACCGCGATCCAGTTCAGCTCTGGTGACGCATACGAAATCGGAAACTTCCTTCACTCAGCCGACTCTAACATCCACCTGTCATTCAGTACTTGTGTCCTTGCCATCGACCCACTCATCCTTAGGAAGTGGGAATGGTCACTTACTGGGCCCTTCTCAGCCGGTCCTGTTCTGTGATGTCTCTCCCGCGGTCGTCTCCCTGTCTACTGACCAAAACAGAATGACGGAAACTAAGTTTGTGGCTGCTAAGGGCAGGTGCGACCAGCAACAACAACCTGAACAACAGCAGCAGTCATCAATCTGGAATTCATCAGCCACTCTGATTCATGACTCAGAACGAATGGTGTTTTCTACCTCGCCCTCTCCATGGTTGCCCAGCGGTCAGGAGGACGCCGAATCCCTGGGGTGTGTGTGTGTGTGTGTTTTTTTTTCCCCCCTAAACGGGCCAAGTGGTAGATGCGTTGGACCAACACGGGGGCCACATTAGGGCATGGCAGGGGTTATTCGGGTTGCGCTCCCATAACAAATGCCGAACATGCAGGTGTGGTGGCACGCCTAGGGGCGGCTAGGACTTAGGGGACCCAGCCGTGCCAGCCACCTGCGTCCTCTCCCGCCTCCGGTCTTCTTAACTCTGTCTTGACACCGGGCTCAGGTGGGGGAGGAGGAGAGAGTGCGGTAGATGCAGCGCAAGTCTACTATCACTTTAAACTAAATCACGCGCAAGTCACCGTCCCTGCCACACTTTCCCATGGAGCATACGGTGGACATCGTCGGACTACGACGGTCGAACTGTCGTGTGTGTTTAGTCCCCTTGACTTGGGTTTGTGCGCCTCTTGGTTTCCACATTTTCTCCCCTCCCCCCCACTTTCTCAGCTCCTCGTACCATGTACAGTTGATGTGATATCTCAAGAAATTTTAACCCAAAGTGCAAAGATTACTTATGTAGGGTTGTAATATTAATTGTCGTGCAGCATTATCCCAAGATATGTCCGTCATATCAGGATGCTGGCTTATGAACGACTTTCTTCTTGGCCGCCTGCAAAAACTGCACTTGGAAATAATTACTACTTAAGTGTTATGAGATTTTTCCACCGCTTTTGGAAGTCGTTATATATCCAAGGATATCTCCCAGAAAACACGCACAAAATGTATTCACTTTTATACTCATTTGATAGTTAATTACTTCTTTTTTTCAATTTTCTACTAGATGAAAGCGTATGTTTCAGTTTTAAAAAAATCTTGCAATCCCCGAATAATTTTGAACCTGACCTGCTGTTACGTCTACACTCAAAGTTTAAAAAAATACAAGCTGTATGTTTTCCGTGGGATGAAAATATTATTCTTTTATACGCTCCTAAGTAGATGTGATATATGGCCCTTAAAATTTCGCAGTGGATGTTGACCATTTTGTATACTTTGCAATGAACCTATACAATGTTTTATGGATGAATATTTCAGGTTTGTAAAAAGTCTTACAGTTATAAATTTTTTAAAACCGGAGAATACCCTTTTCTCGAGTGTAAAATTTCGATAAGTACTTTCTTACCAACAGATTACAGGAGAGGATAATTCCATGCGTTTTTCCTATAGGCCACATTTGGATTCATGAACGCATCAGAAATAAACGGAAAATTGCATACTACTTAAGTAGTATTTTTTACAGAATAGTTTTTTTTCAGGCGATCAATAAGAAGCGCGTTCAAAAGCCGGCATCGTAACGTGATTGAAATATCTTTCGAATATGCTGCATGCTAGTTAATATTACAATCCTGGTTAGGTAACCATTTCAAGCCTAAAGTATATTTCGGAATTATGGTTAAAATTTCATGAGATAGCACATCTACCTTACATCGACGTCTTTCATGGTCGCCCTCAGAAGGTTATTAAGTAGGTAAAGAAGTCTTGCCAGTAGAAAATTGGATTTCATTAGTAAAACAGAAATTTACCATTCCCACTGTGACCTCCGCTTGACAATATTGACTGCCTTCAGCTCAATAACCATGTGGAACGTCTGGACTCCGATCTGAATTATGAATTCTCGCTTATGGTTTCCTGTAACCTGTATGAAGACGGTTACCTCGCCTTCATGGAGGCGGTAATCGTTGACGGTAAGCATTCCGCTTTTTCTTGGATGCCAAGGTTAGGATCTCAGCTGGCTGCCAAGCATCAAGTCACTAGGAACAGGTCGACGTTTACCTGCCTAAACCAAGGCTTATGCATGCCACATATGTGATAGGCTTAAGGTCGTGAGCGGCCATGCCGACCGTGTGCCCACAGCATGATGGGCATTGGAACGGTTACTTGTGCATGTATTAATTTTGTAACAATAGACTGGCGCAGCATCTACCACACTGTCTCCTCTGCCACACGTGTAAGCCCGGTGTCAAAGCAGATCAAAGAAGACCGGAAGTGGGATCGAGTGCAGCAGCTAAAAAAAGCTCAAAAATCCCTCTGCGCCTGTCATGCACGTCTGGTCCGCGCACGATGAACCAGGTTTTAACATACAGTAAGTGTGCTATCTCATGAAGTCTCAACGGAAAGTCCGAAATTGGTTTTCTATTTAAAAAGGTTACTTAAGTAGAGTTGTGATATTAATTATTGTCCAGCATAATCCTGATATATTTCAGTCACGTCATGATGCTGGCTTTTGGACAGGCTTCATTGTGGTCGTCTGGCAAAAACATATTTAAGTAGCATGCGTTTTCCATTTATTTTCAATGTTCTTGTGAATTCAGATACATCAAGATTTTTTCTTGTACTCCTTTGTTAGCAAAGTACATTTCTTTCAAACTTTCTACTTGAAGAAATGGTATCTTTTGTGCTTAAAAAGATTGATAAATTCCTGAATAATTTTGAACCGAGCCTGCTGTCACACCCGAATTCAGGATTTGCAAACTTTAGACTATATTATCGATGTAAGAAAACTCTTACAATTATATACCCAAGTAAGAAGAGGTAATATATGGCTCGTCAAATTCCCGTACAAGCAGCATTATAAAATGGAAAGATACGATGCTTTATCAGCAGACATTTCACAGTCATAATTAGAAACTTTTTGAAATCGAAGGATACCCGTTCTTCAAATATAAAACCTGCTTGGCTGAAAAATGAATGGAAGTAAATGTATTTTTATATTTGAATTTATAAGGGCATTTGAAATAAGTGCATACCAATGAAATAGTATTTTTGACCGACTGACGTGTTTTAAGGCGGCCGCAACAAAGCTTGCTCAAAAGCAAGAATCCTGACGTGACTGAAATATCCTGCGATTATGCTGTCCGATAATTGATGCTGCAACCTTAATTTAATTATCTTTTCCAATTGAAAATGTATTTCACAATTTCGGTTAACATTTAATGAGATTGCGCATCTACTGTACACAATGTACTATACTTCACCTACGGATTCATACCTGCACAAGACCCAGCCTTCCGTCACAACGGTTGCAGCCTGAATCTCAGTCCTGCAGAAGGCACGATTTATCCCGTCAGTTGGCAGCCTTTCAAGCTACGACCCCTAACGCGTCGTGACTGATTCAGGCGCGTTGGATTTATCCCAGTGAGGAATGCGCTTAGAATGAAATCCTCGATGTTGGCCTCACTCTTTTCTCTTTCTCAGGCACTTATTGCCTGCCCGGGCACGAGCACGGTCTAATGCAGTTGGTACTCATGACCCTTACCTAGGTGGGCGATTGTTGCGACAATCAGGGGTGCATGCCTCAAGGGTGGGTATTCACTTTGGTAGATTGATCGTCGCACCAACTAAGGAACTGCACTAGGCGGTCAAGCCACGCTAACACCCTCTGACGCTCAGCTGTCATCTATTGAGCCAGGAGGCTGTGATGAGCGCGGAGGTTGCACCCCGATAACCGCTTCGCTGGGCGGATGCGTCGATGGTGGCTCCACTGCGCCCCATCTCGGCGCCAGCCATCCTGATCTGGTTATGCTGCTGGACGACGATGGCTGTAAGAAGGGACGGCGGACTCGGTACTCCGAAGTCCTTCCCTCACTGTTACTCCTTTTCCACACAAAAGTCCCCGGGGCATCGGGCTCATCATCTTTTTTTTCGATGGATGACTTTTCATCATCCGCTTAACATACCTCGGGTTTTTATCTTATATTGCAAGTTTGGAAAGAGTGCTATTTTATTCATGATTTTTCAACGGTTCCGTTTAAAGCTATGCTTGTCCGCGAAATTGGCACTAACCACTTTTCACATTTTGAGTGTTTGAAGGAGGCGGAGAGTTTGATTGATTCGGTTCTATGCTGCAGTTCGCCTAAATATGCTGTTGTGTGCCGATACGTACTACTTTCGCACTAAGAAGTCGTCCCTATTAGCCATGTCCGCATGGGAGGCAGTATTTTTATTTTGTCATCCACTGTTTGCCGGCCGGCAGAATTTTGGAATAATAAAAACGCCCTCTTTTACCACCAGCTATTTTATCGTAAGTCGAGTATCTCTGTGAATTGTTTGAGTTGTCTGTGGATTTCCCAGAAGGTAGATGGAGACAGGTAATTTAATTTATCGGTGGCCAAAATGTCATTGAAACGATAAGCCCGACAGTGATTGCCTCTTCTGCTGTCTTTAATTCTGCTCTCGGTGCCCAATCCGTTCGAAAAAAGGTAATTTAAACCTTCGCCACTCGCTGCGTATCACGTAGGCATTTGTGGAGGATTTTGCACAGTTGGCGGCCCTGCAGCGTGGATCGAGACGGATTTCGGTTGGTTCGCCTGTCACGTGAACGCCACACGCATGCCAACGGCTTCGCCTTCCTATTCAATGACCGCCCGTTACATGCCCTCCTCTAGTTATTCCCCAACTTTTGGCCAGTTGCTGTTGTTGGTGTCGCCTTGTACAACGCGCCTGTTGATGCAGGGCAAAAGGGTTGGAGTTTTCGTTGTTGGATGGCCCTTGTACAAAGCATTTGGCCTGCTCCCTTCTCACTTGAAGCACATTTATCCTTTCATCATCCCGTCTCTATGCCAGCATGCAAGGAAGCGGGTCGTGAGAGGGTATTTTGGGCTATGTTTTGTTGCCCTTCTCGGCCCGTTCCAAAACCTGGCGTCAGTAGTGTTAACATATAAAAAATGAGACATTGCCGAAATTACATGTCTCTCTAGTCTGTGTATTTGAAGGAAGTATTTTGCGTTCGTATAGTCGATAATCTGCGGGAAAATTGCTTGCATAAGTGGAGATTTTAGGCAATTTTGATCTACAGGGATTGCTGGACGAGCGTTCGACTCCAAAACCGGCATGTTTCAATGTACGTATGAACTTTATCATTATTCATTATGACTGGCCGACGACGGCCAATAAGCCAGAAATTGCCATTCCGGTCTTCCTTGTCATTGCCGGCAATATTCATCTGCCTATTATTCACCCTAGTAGTCGTCATCGCAACTTCTGGCCAGTAATTGCATCTACTTGAAGGCGTACCAGTGCTTCACGAGTTTCGGTACCTACTGTGCTTGTATGTCGACCGAACGTTTTTTTCGGAATCTGGATCTCAATGCAGTGAAACCGTTACCCCCGGAATACGGTCCAGATGCCCTGTTCATTTATTCCTTTTGAAGTCCATTATCGTGCACCAATCGCGCTGTAATTTAGTAAACGAACGAAGAAATGCGAGGTTGGAATTTCTCATCTATCCCTCCTTCCTCGAAACGATACGGGAAATCGAACTCTTCCCCGTGCGATAAAGGTGGCATTTTGCTAAAATCCTCTAAGGCTCAATATCACCAGCCCTAATTTCCGGAAATTTAGAGCAAAGTTACCGTATTATGGCTGGTTTCTTTTCCCATTTCATGCCGGGGGCGGGGAAGGGGCATATTCGCAGTCCTTACCGAATTTGAGTCAGCAACGCCTTGCTGATCGAGACTCCCTCAGGCGATGTCTCGCCATATAACCAGAGCCTCCTGGAACCTCCAACGAATACTGAGGTGGTGGAAGGGCCGGACACAGGGACAAAGTTTCTTATTTATACCTTTCTGGCCTATCCTTAGTCCATCCTAGGAGATACTAACAGAAACAGCCGAGCCGTACCTTTATTGTTCCGGTGAAAATCTGACCCCTTGTGCACGGACCAAGCGTGTGTGGCGCACGTAGTGTTTAACCGCCCCCGGTCATCTTCACTCTCTCCCTCTTGACACCGGACCCAGGTGAGTGGGTTAGGAGAGAGTGCGATAGATGCCCTGCAAGTCTACTAGAAGTATAAACTAATTCAGGCGTAAGTCATCGTCCCTGTTTCCACACTGCTGCGGAGCCTACGATAGACCTCGTCAGATACGACGATCGAACTAAGGTTGTGTGACCACAATACATTCGTCTAACAAGCTTCGTCCTCCCTATCAAGCATTGCCACTGTGTGAAATTTTCAGTGTTTTTGTTTTTTTGCTTTTCTCAGAAGCCTCTCAGACTGTGCCGACTTCCAGCTGACTATACCACCTCTGCTGGGGTTATCTTCCTCGGGAACACGGACCAATACCTCTGGAGCAGTCGAAGGTGTCCGCGTAGTCACTAATCCAACATTTAGCGAGGAGGGACCCATCTATTTGTCCTCCAGTAAGCATGCATCATTGTGTTCCGACCAATCAGCAATGGAGGCATGCAATGTCAGTGTAAGTTAATTATTCGCATGATAGCACTTGCACCATTTTCAGGTTCTCATAAGCCCCCTATTCAGGCATCCTTTACTACTTTCTCAATTGAATCACTGGCCATCTTTGCCTTCCTTTGAAACGTTTTGAGTGGCCACTTTTCTATCATCCACTCTCCAGTGAAACGCATGGTTAGGAAAGTCCCGAGAGGACATGTCGAAATTTCAAAATTAAACTCGCGAAGGAAATGCTAGTTTTTAAAAACAGGCTTTTGTTTTGTCACTAGTCACTGGGCTATGAAAAATAAGAGTGACCTCGCTAGGAGAGCCACGGTGGGCATAAATTACTAACAAGAACGCAATCACTACATTTTAAGTGAAAATTCCGTTATATTTGTAAGTTTTAAACAATCAGCCTAATGTTGCTTTGTTTTAAGGCTAAAAGTCCTTCTTTTTAAAACTGTACCGGAGCGCTGGGGGCTGAGCCCTATGTTTTGACAAATTGCCTTCCACTTTTTGGGCCTTAATTCGTTGCATGCACTGTGCGATCAAACTAAAGTACTTCACATTTATTTTACTGCCAGTCGCGTTATGATCAGCCACTCGTTAGGTAGAAGTAAGCTACGTGGGCGAACCCATTAATATATACAACGTGTAGGACAAGGGACGCTGATCTAACATTCATATTTCGGAAAAGTCTTCAGCAAGAATGTAATATGCGATCCAAATCGGGGAACGATGGGTAAGTCAGCGTGCAATACGCGACCGTTGTACATGCCGACGTAACCCTACCTCTATCCATTGTGCTCCCTAAGGTTAGCAAATCGTTGCAACAACAACAACAACAGCAAACATTTAGTTGGCAGTAGGAGGAACGAAGTAGCGGATCCGCTGACGACTTTCTAAGCAGCGAGTATTAGCACGCCGCGGTAGTTTCAAACCGCATCTGTTTTACTTTGAAAATGAAAGATCATCTAGAGTGGGCCTCATTCTCGCCGCCGTTGAGGGTCCAAATAAAAATGGTTCAGGTCATCTAGCAATGGTATCGCGAATATCGTTCCGCGTGAGGTAAAGCCACCGGATCTCGCAATCCGAACACTTTGTCGGGACAACAAACTACTGTGCGACCCTACTAACCCGGCAATGAATGATAACTAACGAAAACAATGGATAGGGCTAGAGTATGTTGACGCTCTCCCTTTCTTTATTTAGCCCCATTCATAAAAATCCTGTTAACGCCGGCCTCGTATTACTCACTGACTTACCCTTTGTTCCCTGAGTTGGGTCACACATTACGTTCTTGCCAAGTCTTCTTTGTATCGCAGAGTGCCTGAGGACAAGGTCCTCCGTGATAATGCTTCCTCTTGCTATAACAGATTAACATACTTCCACCACTATTCCTGATCCGACTGATAGACTTCAAACTATTTCTACGGTTGTTGTACGTATGCCTCTACATATATTATACGCTTGCGCTACAGAAGACAGTGAGACGTTCACTATGTTAACGCCCGCGAGGTTAAGGCAGTAGCCCCCCTCCCGGTATTGCGCAAAACTCCTAGAAAACACGAACGCTCCCAACCCAAACTTTCAGCCTAACGCCCACCTTAACCCTAACCGCAACACCAACCCTAATCTCCCTAAAAATTAGCGCAAGGTCTCCGGAGTAGAAGTGGGGGAGTCTTCCTATTCCCACGTCTTGCCACAGGCGGTAACAGAAACATCCAAGATCAAGCATGCTAAGGGATTCAGAGCCTTAAACATCGCCAGGAAATTTCCACTTCGTACAGTCTCAGTCCTTTTACACATGCGGCAGTTCATTGTGACACCTGCTATCTAGAGACGTATCTCCACCTCAATTGCAGACATAACCCAAATGCGTAATTCGACAGGAAAATTGACACAAAATGTGTCCAGCTCAGCTATCACTACACTGTAAAGGCAATCTAGACTTGCGTGTTTTCGCAAAGCACGCGTCAAATGGCCCTCAGAAGTTGACCTATTTCCATTGCGTGCGGTCACCTGATATGCAACTAACATCTTTCTTTAAACCCACCAATATTGCCAGGTATTCAGTCTTTGTGAGCTCATTTTTTTACTGGAACATGCTATAGAAATGAAGTGCTTATAGTTCCAAAACATGTGTTTCACAACGAAATTAGACCGTTGATCCCTGGATTCACCTCAGTCGCTCAGAAGGTTAAAAGTATCAGGTGCGCTCGTCGCCTAAGTAATAGTTCATATTTTTGCCAGCATGGCTGGCAGACTTGTTTTTGGGGTTTACATTAGAGTTGCGCTCCCATAACAAATGCCGAACATGAGGGGGGTGTGACTAAGGCCTAGGAGCTCCGGTCGCGCCAGCCACCTGCGCCCTCTCCCATCTACGGTTTTCTTGACTCTGTATTGACACCGGGCATAGGTGTGGGAGGAGGAGAGAGTGCTGTAGCTGCAGCGCAAGGCTACTATCACTTAAAACGAATCCATGCTCAAGTCACCGTCCCTGCACCACCATGGTGTGGAGCAAACGGTGGACATCGTCGGACTACGACGTTCGAACTCGGGCAATATCGATTTTTTGCACTGTCGCGGTAGCTCCGATGGTTAATAAATCGAGAATCTAATGAACAAAAGCCTGGTAGGCACGTGATCTCTGGGCACTGCCAGAGGCATCACATAGCCGGTTGTTTGCCAACATCGTCTTTTTCTGTTGATTTAACTACTGCTCTCTGATTGGTGGTTAAAAACTAGTGCACAATATTTGTCGTTGCTTTGTCGAAGTAGGGGTCTTCCAGCTGGAGTGGTTATTAATGTTTTATAGTTTTGTGGTGTAACAACAGAGACAAGAAGACTCGACCCCCGAGAGATAAACAGTCAGTGTGCTGAGTCTCCAAATTAACCAAACATATTTAACTTGTATTACGGTCATAATCTACTATTTTATTTCAACTGCTACGAGGTATAGGTTAAGCGTTTATGTACTGCAGCACCGGCTGTTAGAAGACAGACAAAATGTTCTTTACGAATTAATCACAGTGCTAACTGTAAGAGTGTTTGCTGAAAATTTTGAAACGCCTTGCTAGAAATCGTTGCAAAAATCCTTGGCGTGTTAATCCTGCGTCTCGGCAACGCACCAGCACACGGGAAATCAGAAGCAGTCTCGTTCTTTGCCCATGGTGTTGATCTGCTTCCGTCACGGTCATGATCGCCTGGTCTGATGACTACCAGATGGGTCTAAACGTCGAGTAAAATATGCATAGTCATCCGTCTTCAAGGGCTCTTTTCTACTGGGCGTAAACAGGTGTATTTGTTACCAGAAGTGGTCTGTGAGAACTGCTTTGATCGACTGGAAGCATTGGCCTAAAATTTGCATTGAATTTGCGAGGGATTGTGCAGAAGGCTGTTGATTTTGTCATGTAGCATTTGAGCGGGAACAATGAAATCGCTTGCTTTTGGTGCAAACTTTTGCAGCTACCTATGACACCTATCAAGCGAATTTTCTAACTGGTTTTTTTCGATCCGACTGGTCTACTTCTAGAAGCCTACCTCCTTATGTCGACGAGTTGGCCTGTATCGACGAAAGTATTTTGGCTGTAAACGAGCATCATAGGAAGTTAACCGTTTGAAACTTCCTAATTTTCAGCAAAGGAGGATCCAAACGCTTAAAATGCGCCACGCTGTAGAAACAATAAAGGTTCTTGACCATCGCAGCATGTCATGTGTCGTCCACATTCGTCTGCACCAATGTATCTCTAACTATGCCCCACTAAACAAATCTGAAAGTTTATTAAAAGTAAGTTTTTTTTATGAAAGCGTGTACCGAGCGACAATAAATGCGCCATTTGGCTCGTGCTTGACTGCAGCCCCTTGAGCTGGTGTGCTTGACGGGGTTTATCGGTTTTGAAAGTTAAAGTGGTCTGCCGCGATAGGCGCTGGTCTGCGATTTCATGGTTTGAAGGCCGAACTCAGTTCTTTCGTTAGAGTATCGGTCTCTTGTCGGTGGCTTTGCAAGGGCCCAACAACAGTATCACAGCTTATCTCTTGGGGCCTCAGAAACCGGCTGAATTAGGGCCTTCTCGAGCAGTGTAGCTCACCTTTGTCTCACCCAAGACTGCCCTGCCCACCCCCGCGTACCGCAAATTTGTAATCCTCGAGCATTACAAGCGGGGGTAGTGCATATGTTGTCCCCTGTCGTCCGAATTTCCGACAACTGTCTCTATCTCTATTCGTTTATCACTTTGACTCCTTTTGGAGTTACTGACAACCACGATATGACTCGTCTTCTGGTTACCAATTTTTCTCTTTTTACTTTGACAGTCGGTTCGGTGGTTTTCTGTCCTCCTAGTTCTGTCGCCCCGCCAAAATGTTCTGGACAATTCATTCGAATTTTCTTCCACTATAGACCGACGCTAAAGGGAACACATTTGCTAGCCACTGTCCGACTGCCACAGCCTGTGGTATGAACAGCGTCCCCGGCAGCGAAGCCTCTAGGCGGCTGGATCTAGCCGGCCGACAGCCGGCTTCCCATTCCGTTACCGGTGACGGCACCGAATCTCCCCTTCAACAGATTTCCAACTTCTTTGGTGTTGCGCCTCCCTCTTCTGACGAAGAGGACTGGGATCCCTGCCAAGTGGCCGCGAAATTCCTCGCTGATGAGCGCTGCCACTCGGCGCGTCTGGAAAGCATGCTTGAGTGGCACCTACAGTCCCTCCGAGCCTCTTCCGACTTGGACCTGACCGCCAGAGCTGATCTTATCGCAAGGCCGCCACCGGTGACAACAGAACCCACCTTTGCTCCTACTGCGTCCGCAGAGGCACCCTGGTTGCTAGCGGACGAGCTGAGGGTCGGTAACGACTGCGCTACAGTATTCGTTGGCATGTCCAATTAGACGGCCTCGGTGCATTTTTTTCGTCCACGTGGTGTTTGCATTTGTTGTAACAAAACTGCAATGTTACTGGCTCGCCTCTAGCCACTCATACCAGGCTCTTTATTTTCGTCTTTTATCCTTCCCCATCGCCTATCCTACCTCGTGTGCTTTTATCTGTCCTGTATTTTCTTCTCCCCTTCACCCCGATAGCCTTTGCTAGGAATTATCGGCACACTAATGAATTTGCACAATTTGTATAATTCAGGTATTAATTACAGCTTTAATTTTGACATGCGATCTCCCTTGAAGTCGCGGCTTTGATTAAAAAGGCCTTAATAAATGCATTTACAGACTCTGACCTTTTTGTAGATAAAGGGCTGGTTTTAGCACTCGCTGTTGACTGCCAAGCATGGTTTACGAGCCCTCACGAGGCTCTAACGCTTAGGTGGCAATCCATTGACTGGGACGCTGAGTCCTGCAATGGTTGCTTCACGGTCTCGCTTGTGTGAACTCCCAAACCCCAACTTTTTAAAGCCTGGATCGCATGGAGTTAAAAGAAAACCAATTCATGCGCAGCATAGGTGAACAGTTTAGTTCGGTCACTCACTGCATCCATGTCAGACGTCTCGACCTTGTCCTGCATTTGGAGCGGTGCGTTTTGGGGAGTGAGGTACATGCAACGTAAGTCGCTCATGCTGTAGCCTACTTCGTGCTCGAGTATCAACGTTACCCTTGGCGAAACAGTGATGGTCCTCTTTGTTAATGACCGACGAACAGTCCGATGAGGCATTTGCGAAGGACGACTGAATTCTGTCCTTCGGTTTGCGTCGAAGGTTACAATGGCCTGTCAAAGGGCTTCTGTCCTATTATTGTTTGGATTCGGATTTCTCAGCGAAGATGGGCAACCAAACTTGACTGTCATGAACACGTTACAGACTACGTCATCCAGGCAGTCTTGTGAATAATGATTAAGTATAAGTCTCGCTTTTCATTGCGAGTCCACTTCTCTAATGCGCATCCTTTGATGCTCTGTTTTCTCTAATCCCACTCTTTTCCTGGGATTGCTTCAGTCGTCTTGATTTCTCGTCTTTTTCGGATTGTTTGATTAGAGGAAATTTGTGTAAACTTTTATCCCCCAACCGAAATTACGGAATTCCTCGCATGCTCGTTCAAGCCGAGGCTAACGGTGAAACCCGGACTTGTCTACCGGACATCGATACGCTGAGCTGGTACGTCATAAATTCGGTTCATATTCATCCCGCAAATGGCACTATCGTAAGCTCTGTATTCATCGGCAGTTTTCGGTATTTCGACTTCAGTAGTCCTATGCGAAGCATCGTCGATTTTACTGAAATCTCCATTTTTCTCTTGCTCGACTTAGCTAGTTTGTCACAGCTTGTAACTCGGGCTGGTCCTCAAACTGGTCTGTCCTAAGGCATGAACCCAAAAATTTACTTTCTTCCGAATGAATGAACCAGCCTGCTAATCTTGAAGACTCTTGCTTGAGTTTACTAGTGAACTTACGTTTCGGCCTCACTATATACTGGTTGCCGTCCGACCCAAGCGATGCGCATGCAACCCTTATTTTTGCTATAGTTTTTGCCGAGGTAGGAGTCCTTTACTGAGGAATAACTTTGAACACATTACGTAGAAAGTTCTTAAAATTTTCCTACCTGGCACCCCAAGACCTCGATAATTCGCTGTACGCATATCCGCTTTGTACATGACTCCGTACAATTGGTCGAGGTTTTTCACCCAAGGGACACGTCTTTTAAATCCGTGGAATTTCCGCCCAGTGAACTGGCACAGCATTGCTCCATGTAGGTTTGATTTTAAAACTCAACTGCCATTCGATTTTGTTTGGATGAAATATACTACTCATGAGACCGCGCTATACGCGTCAGTCTTCTGTCTTGGCTCTGCAGACTTTAGTTGACTGACTAGTGAACGTATGAATGGAAGTTTGATGGTTATGCACTGACTTTGGGGGCACGCCCTTTTTAATCAGCGGATATTAGGTGAAGTTATTTTTGATGGTGACCCCCTTCTGACTGGAAATAGCGAACCATGGAGTGAGTTCGCATGGAAAAAGGCATGAATGACCCTGAGGTCAAAAACACGCACCTCTGAAGTCATAAAAAATAGGTGGAGATGAACCAAGATCAGAGTGCGCTCCCTAAATGTCAGTAGGCTGTTCAGACCTGTCCAGTCGGAGTTTTTTCTAGTCAATCAGAAAAAGATCTAGCGAAATCAAGGTTCGGAGAGCATCATGAAATACGTATTTGACAACTAGCACGCTAATAGCAAAGGCAACAGGTTAACCCGTGTCTTGTTTAATATCAAATTATTACATTACACTCCTCATTGATCGCCGTATCAAGAATTGAGACCAAATTTTAAACAAGGTTAACGGTGTAGGCAAACATTTCAAAGAAAGATGGAAGATTGTCGATCAGCTCGAATATATGCAGTGCTCATAGCCCGGTGACTTACTGCAGCACTGTCTCTCATGTATGCCAATAGCGTTCTGATTAAAAAGAAGCGGTGATCACTGGAATGGGGTGTTTATTGGGCCGACATTTCGGATTCTCTCTCGAACCCGTCATCAGAGACAGAAGCAGAAATGGTGATAAATGCACAAGGTGAGCAGTATTTATAGTACGTAGTGCCCACGCGAGCACATGCATACTACAATTAGCAGCTATCGCCATCACCGCTGGGGGTCGTAATTGATGATAGCTTGGCCGTCCGCGTCCGAGTCGTTCATTGTTGTGATTTCATCATCCATGTTGTATGTGGGCATGTTACTGACCCGCCAATTTGGCTCACTGTCATTGGAAGTGTTGGGCAACCACGTCCTCTCCACGTGACCCATTTCCCTGCTCAGCCCATGCCTCAACACAGAATATGGGAACGGGAGTTCATTGCGCTTGTTGATAGACTGTGGGCCCGAAAACCATGACTCAAGCAGCTCACGTGGTTATCACCTCTTGCGAGGATTTCGGCCTCATCAAAATTGCAAGCATGTCCGGGTTCTGTCGAGTGAGCTCCAACCTGAGAGCCAGCGTCTTTCCTCCTCACTGCATTCGCGTGCTCGTCTATTCGCATCCGGAGTAATCTCCCTTTTTCTCCGACGTAGTTACTTTGTCCACAACTGCATCAGATCCGTTGAAAGACGCCAGACGTTTCCTGCCGTGGCAGCGGGTCTTTTTGCATTATGACTGGGCACCTGATGGTTGTATGGGTCAGGCCCAAATCCTCCAACTCCTGAAATTCTGTCTCAAGACTTACTTCATGTTTGACGGAACAATCTACGAGCAGGTGAAGGGCGAGCCAATGGGTTCGCCGAGTTCAGGACTCTTAGCCGAGGCAGTCTTGCAATGGTTGGAGTCGCTGCTCTCCCACCACCACAGACGGAAATTCTGGGCTTGGTATGTGGATGATAGCTTCGTCGTAATTAAAGGGGATCAGGCGCTGACATTCCAAGAACGTCTCAACGCCATCTTCCCGGGCATTCAATTTACGATGGAGGAGGAAGAAAACAACCAGCTGGCCTTCCTTGATGTCCTCGTTTGCCGTCAAGATTGCAGTGGGCTGAAAACCAGTGTTCAGGAAAACAACAAATAGACGCAAGTACTGAAATTCAACAGCAACCGCCCAATCAGTTGCGTAAATGCGCGTCTATAGGCATTGTAGTGAAATAGAAGACAAGGTTGCTGAGGTGGATACTGAGAGCGAGTATTTACCCACGCAACTTTGTCAACCAGTGCATAGGCACATAATAAGGGAGACTAAACCCAACTGGCCCTAAATTCTGGTGAGCTCTTCCGTACGTGAGGAACGTCTCGGACGCCGTCAGCCACTTTTCTCCCTCCATTTTGAGTTGGGTGGCACACAGGCCAGAGGCAACCATCAGGCGCTGAGTCATGAGGCCAAAAGGCCCGTTGCCACGGCATGAAACGTCTGGCGTCGTTCACTGGATCTAATGCAGTTGTGGACAAAGCAACTTCTTCGGAGAAACCGGGAGATTACTCTGGACGCGTATAGCTGAGCACGCGGATGCGGTGAGGAAGAAAGACGCTGGCGCTCGCGTTGGAGCTCACTTGACAGAACCTGGTCATGTTTTAAAGTTTGATGAGGCCGAAATCCTCGCAAGAGGTGATAACCACGTGAGCTGCTTGAGTCATGGTTCTCGGGCCCACAGTCTATCAACAAGCGCAATGAACTCCCGTTCCCATATTTCGTGTTGAGGCATCGGCTGAGCAGGAAATGGGTCACGTGGAGAGGACGTGGGTGAACGAAACTTCCAATGACAGTGAGCCAAATTGGTGGGTCAGTAAAATGCCAACATCCAACATGGATGATGAAATAACAACAATGAACGACTCGGACGCGGACGGCCAAGCTATCATCAATTACGACCCCCAGCGGTGATGGCGATAGCTGCTAATTTTAGTACGCATGTGCTCGCGTGGGCACTACGTACTATAAATACTGCCCACCTTGTGCATTTATCACCATTTCTGCTACTGTCTCTGATGATGGGTTCGAGAGAGAATCCGAAATGTCAGCCCAATAAGCAGCACGTTCCAGTGATCGCCCCTTTTTCTTCTGAACTGCTTCCTGGAACTTGCCTGTTTGCTTCTATCAGTGTTCTGATTTGCTGATACTAGCGAAATAGACAAATCCCAGGATGTATTTCAAAAAAAGCGGAGGCAACGCCTTCGGCAATTCATGTGGACACTCTCCCTGGTCCCGCCCAGGTCATCAGTCTCCGTGTCTCATACAGAGAACGACCTGGCGACCTGCTCTCACGTCTATCTCTGATTTGATCGTGTTTGCTGGTCATTGGAAGCCCTCTACGACGACCCATTTCCGGTTATCTATCGAGGGATGAAGACCCTCCGCATCCAACATGTAACTCGCGGGGTGGTTGTGAGCGTGGACCGCCTCAAATCTGCTCTCCCGGACACCACCTGACAAGCCCTGTGCTTCCCTTCCCCTGCTCTTTCACTCTCTGACCCTCTTTCCCTCTGTCCAGTACACTTCCTCTCTCTCGCAATCCGCACCCTCCAACACTCCTGCTACGCACCCCGTTTATATCACTCGTAGTGGTCATCATTTTCGTTTTTCTGACCGTCCAGTTACCCTTATTTTTAACTCGTACACATCCTTCGGTGTCGTTTTTACGCCGCCTTGCGGTCTCGAAGGGGCTCCTCTGCCGAGGTGCCAGACTATATTTCCTTTAAATAACTGATCACCATTTTTTAACTGCAGCTTAAGTTCACTGAACGTTAGCCACACCGCACGAACAATAGCGCGTAGCCTGTGCTGGACTCACAGGTTATTTAATATTCAATTACTTTTTCCGGCATAAACCCCGTGTTATCCTGATATACGTGGTTTGGGATCGGCTATAACATCCTTCGAGTTCAGACAAAGAATTATTGTGGCCCAAGCTTTCAGATTCCCACTCGAAAACACCATTATTGATAGTTGCAGAAAAGTGCAATAGATGCAGAAGAAGCACGGTATTTATAGGACGCAGATGCTATCCAACCGCAAATCTGCAATAATTATCAGCAACCGCATTCCTCTTTGGTGGTCATATTTGATGCAATGCTTGCTCGTTATTCAGCACCGACTCATAAGTTTCCATGATTTTATCACTGATTTTGCTTTTGGCGTGAAGATTACTCGCAATTCAACTCGCTGTCAGTGGGCTGTTGGTCGTCCATGCTCTCCCCGCCTGGCTAGTAACTTTGCCCTAGCAAAATCGCAGCACAGAATATGGAATCGGCAGAACATTGCGCTTGTTACTTGACTGTGCGCAGGTGGACCACGACTCAGGCACCTCGTGGCTCACTTGGTTGTCATCTGTCGCGAGAATTTTGGCCTCATCGAACTTGAGTTGGAAGTCATGTTCCAGAAAAAAGCTGCGTATTAGGAGGAGGCACGTGTGCAACCAGCCGCTTGTTAATGAAACCAAAAGTCCCTCTGTCACGGTGAGGAACATTTAAAATCGTTTATTGGATCTGGTGAAAATGCTAAAAAAGCAACTATGTTGGAGAAATCTGAAGACTGCTCCAGACGCGAATGGCTGAACACGTGACAGAGATGGGTTTCCCCTCCATGGTTAGTACTAAGCCTTAGCCTGAGTCGATTAACTAGGCACTTGATGAATGCGCGAGTGAACAGTGTTTATAAAGCCAGTGTCATTGAGGCAGATGATCGAGTAATCATCACGCCAATATCCAACACGGATGAGGAAATCACGGGTGATTAACGACTGGACTGCCAACCATCAATAAATTATCGCAATAACAGTGATCTTCTTCAATAAAGCAGAGAGCCATTGATTTTTTAGTTAGCATAGCAACTGTATCCGATACATACAGCCAACCCATGGGAATAAAGTACCCGTATCTAATTTCGTTTCAGATTATGGACTCCAGCATGAATCTGAAAAGTCAGACAAATAAATCTCTTGTTCTAGTGATTGCTTATACTTTTCTCAACTGCTTTCTAGTACCTGCATTTTACCTTTAAGGGCAATGACTTTGTATGTGCTGATAGTTATCCATGCTTCGCTTTCCCTCTTATTTGGGGAATGGGGTGTGTTGAGAACACAACCTGTCAACTCAGTGTGCGAAAACGTCGGAGTTTACCACCCCCCAGTAATTCATTGGATTGACTGCCTTGTTAAGAAAGTTTAAGAATGAAAATTTTTTTCGACAGTAACTTTCATGTCCTTTCTCGATATTTTTCCGGACATTTTATGCGATAAACTTTCACGACAACCGTTTTCCTCCAGAACATCCAAAATTTCCTAATCCTGCTTCGACGTGCCCTGAGGGGCAGTTCTTTCGGGTTAGGCCAATCCGCTGGCGGAACAGGTTACTATACAAACCCGATCTGCTTCCTTCATAAACAGGCGTCCTGTAATTGCCCTCTCGAGCCTGCTGCTTAGTAGAAAGCTCATCAATGACTGACGCATGCCTTATGCAATCGACTGGACAATCGCATGTAACTGGGATTGGATAACTTCGGACACTTGCCCTTAGGCGTCTTTCCGCATAATCGCACCCCATGTTGCATTATTCTACCAGTAAAAAATATACTGTAGACTTTCACTGCCAAGAAGAGAATTTACCAAAAGCGCATCTTTGCGCAACCGTTTTGGGTAACCATGTTTGGACTTTCGCGTATGTTGCGCAGTGGACTGCCAAAAATGGAATGTAGTGGCTAATGGTGTTATTCAAGGCAGAACGGGATTATCTACAGACCATTTCTGGATTATTAGACGTCGTCAATCAGTCTTATCCAACACTAGGTTTTGGAACATCTAAGGTTCGAACCCAGTTGCTTTTGGTTATTGAGCATTAGTAAGCCAAAATATCAAAGCACTGAATCACGATCTTATCGGTCTGCAATTCTAGTCTTTTTATCAAATGTCAGCAGGCTATCTACGACAAGTGACTTTAGAATATTATAGCGACTAACTTGGATAGGATATTCATAGTAATTTTCACTACTTAGTCCATGCGAAAAGTATACCTATTGGGGCTTAACCCGTTGACCTCCCTTCAAGACCATGGGAAGCTCCCCTAACCAATAGTTAAAAATGCATCCCCTTTGAAAAATCTACGTTCCCGTCCAAGCTGTCACATTTTCCGATCTTACGAACGTCAAATACAGTAGCTTAAAATGTGTGTGCATAAATGCGCGGCCTTTCCGTCACCGATGGCTGGACCGTTTTTAAGTGTAAGCAAACTCTCGACCTTATGCCTTGCGTGCACCTGGTAACCTTCATGGCCTTGAAATAGCAACAAAATGTGGGGTGGCTGGGCGCAGGAGATATCGACCAGATTTTCCCGCTAGAACTGAATTCAGGCAGGTTGATTCGGAACGGCCAAGACTTGCGCACGGCTGCAGTGCTTGAACTTCGCACGCCATGGCGTTCGGAAAGTTGGCTTGATGGAAGGCAATTACATGAAAGTATAAAAGGAGGGCAGTTGTCCTTTTCTTAAGTGCAAACTATCGGGCATTTTCGGAGGTATGTGAGGATAATAGAGTTTGCGTATAAAGAGGATAGCGGTAAAGTCCTTCGGTGGCTTCAGACGTTATAGTGACGAGCTTCGAGTGCACTTCTCTTTTATTCACTAGGACACCACGCATTATTTCGCCCTTTTCGGATGTGTGCAGACCTCAATTTCATGAAAAATGTTTACCAGACAGTGCTTGCTGACGAAAAAGCACTTCTCTCAGCATTTATCTTGAAAACTGTAAATTCCATCCTCAGATTTCATGTTGCAAAGGGCTGAAAAGGTTTCCCGAGGCCTGGATAGTTTTGAGCCCACGCTGCCGTTGCATTTGAATTTGGGGTTTGCAGTCCACAAGCTGGGTGCATTCCATGGAAGGAAAACCATACCGTCGTCAATATCATTGATAAACTATCATATGGACTCGTTAACTTCTGCAAAAGGTGTGGGCAATGCTGTATACTTCATGAGGGACTTTATAAAAGAAGTAATACGATGCTATTTGAACGAATATTTCACGCTCTTTAACAACCTCGTAATTTTAACCTTTTTTAAAACCGAACTATAGCCCTTCTTCGAGTGCAAAATTTGAGGATTTCATCAGTGGCTCTCAAAGTAGTTGAATAAAGAATATTTTTGAATGTGGCTTATATAATATGCTTGAATTTATCAGGACATAAAAATCCATGGAAAATGCTTGCTAAATAATTTTTTTGCCGAGTACGCGTTTTGCAGGTGAGCAGAAGAAAGTGCGTTTTAAAGCAGGCATTCTGACGTATCTAAAATATCGGGGGAATATGCCGCACAATGGTCGACTTTATAACCTTTTTTAAGCGAAGACATGGTTCCGAATGTCCGTTAAAATTTCATTGGTTTGATCAATGACTATACGTTGATTTGCGTTTTATAATGCCAGCAACCTTTGTTTAAGTTTCGCAACAGAACGTCAATAATCTATCGAAGATTTGGGTTATAGCATTTATAAATCGACATAAGATGCAATTTTCCACAATCAAATCACAAGAACCAGTTTTTTTTGCGTTTTTCGGTTACATTTGATGCAGTCTTTACAAATATCTAAAGTCCAGGTTGAAGTGCATCCTACTGAACCATTATCGTGTAGGCAATGGTTTCGTGGTTTTAGTTTGTAGGTTTCAACTAAGCCACATTTATCTCTTATTCTTGTTTAATTCATGCAGAATATTCATGCATGTCAGCAAACAACCTAAGCAGACAAGTATCGGATAATCTTTGTGTAGCACGAAAGACAGCCTGATTTCAAATCTTCCTTCCTTGGTGCAAGGACGGGGTCTTAGTGCAAGAGAAAATGGAAGTTCACTATTACATATTCGAGAGTAATCCTCCATGCACTTGTATCTTTTATGGCTCGATGCGCCGTATTTTCTAGGTTATGCCTTTCGGCTTTCTCATTTATAGATGCCAGTCGGCGTCCTAGAAGCGGTGAGGGGTAGCTTTGACTATGCCTTCATAAGCATCCTTTAAGTAGGCAACTCTTTTGTCATTTTTGGAAAAAAGATGCATTTTCATCCACGGGGGTAAGCAGCAGTGCTGGGCTCAGAGGTAGATCGTCCGGCACCGAAACAGATGACCTACAGTTAGAGTCCACCTGGCGAAGCTACTGTTCATTTGTCAGTCTGTTCCACTTGATATATTTATACAGTTGTGCACTGCATCGAAAGACTAACAGTAACTTTTATATGTACCCCATTTCGAACATAACATGAATACGTACCCATCTGATGCTGAGAGACCTATACAGTTTTTCAGGGTGATGCCTGAGAAAGCTGGAACAAATCTATTTTTTTCCACACAGGTTGTGTGTAAGTAGCTGGTAAGAACGTAATATGTGACCCAAATCATGGAATAAAGAATAGGCCAGCGATAACTATGGGTCCGGTAGTAATAGGACTTTTGTGAATGGGGCTAAATGAAGAAAGGGAGAGCACCAACCTAATCCTAACTCTATCCATTTTTTTTCGTTAGGGTTAGCATTCGTTGCCGGGTTGGTAGTGTCGCACAATAGTGTGTTGGCCCGGCAAGTGTGCGAATTGCGAGATCCGGTGGCTTTACCTCGCGCCGACCAATATTCGCGATACCATTCCTAGGTGAACTGAACCACTTTTATTCGGACCGTCGACCGCGGCAAGAATGAGGCCCGCTCTGGATGATCTTTAACTCTCAAAGTAAAACAGATGCGGTTTGAAACTACCGCGGCGTGCTAATAATCGCTGCCTAGAAAGTTGTCAGCGGATCCGCTACTTCATTCCTCCTACTACCAACTAAATGTTGTTTGTTGTTGTTGTTGCAACGATTGCTAACCTTAGGGAGCACAATGGATAGAGGAAGGGTTACGTTGGCATGTAGTACGGTTGCGTACTACAGCCTGAACTGTCCTTTTTTCCCCTGAGTTGGGTTACTTATTACGTCATCATAATCGGAGACCATGTGAATGCAACAGCAAGGGTGCAGTTTTTGTAGTCAGATGACTTGAAAAAGGCGAGGGAGGTAGGAGTAGTGTTCTCGATAAGGCTGGATCCAGGTTGTGCTGACGGCTTGCGTCCTTGGTCGGGAACTGGGCCGCACCTGTTGGCTGTGTGAGCGTAACGCGTGGCAGCATGAAATATTTCACTGCGTCTGTCCAGGCCTCTAGCAGTCCCCACTCTCTGGCTCGCGAAATCACCCGCCTGAAGTTGAATTTGTGGCCTTCCTCCGAGGGTGAGTAGGAACTTGAGACAGAGGGTCGCCGCTCCAACATGCTCGTTTGTGCTCAGTCACTTGTGAGCTGATTCGGCGTCCGGTCTGGTTTGCATAATGGCGAGGGCAGTCTTGGTATGGGATTCGATAACCTACATCAGCTGATTCACCTGCGTCCAGTGTACCCTTCATTTGCATAATTATGCTACACATGGTACCTGTCGGACGCTAGATAACACAAAAAATGCGTTCAGTTGCTTGGGATAAATTCTTTGTGCATGACAGTGGGTGCCAGCTTGTTGATGGCTCTCCCCGCCTGTTGTCCGTTAACATGTACGGAGGCAGTGGATGACGAAGTTGTTTGACTATCCACTCCTTGCTGGTTGACCACCGGCTCACTTATATGCGTTTTTACCCTTTAAATGAATGGTCTATCTTATGCATCATCGGGTCGTTGCGATTGTAATTGAGGGCCCTTCGATACACCGTGGTTCCAAGTTCTCAATCGGGTTTGCGTGTACTGAGGACGTCAAGGAAAGGCAACTGTTTGGCATTCTTTTCATTCCTTGTGAACTGAATATCGAGAAGGACGCCGTCAGGCAGATCTTGGAAGCCTGATAGCCTATCCCTCTCATGACTTATTTATTAGAATATGATCCCATGTGCATACTTTGCTCGCAGCTGATGTTTTCTGTGACGATGAGTACGAATAAGAATTCGAAGTGTCCATAGAATAAAACTCTTTTTTACATCGATTGGTCTAATTCTCGTAAAGTTGATGTCCAATTGTCTGTATTTACATGTACTGAATGTGCGTCCAGGTGAAATTTGCTCAAGGCGGGATCTCCGTTTTATTCGAGTTTGACCGATTTTTTATCCTTGGCATCGTACGTTGATTCGGACCACAGTTACGGTTTCAAATACTTAGGAACTAGAATGACTGCTTAATGGCATTCTATTTCAAGTTGAGTCACTGATATGGTTAGGATCTTGCTCGATCGCATTCTGTCCAACCGCCAGCTTGCTCCTGGTGATAAGGAATGTTGTACCACAGGACACATGCCCCATATGATACATAGGTAGGTTGCAAAGGGTGCAAAAGGCAAGACGTAGACAGCTGTTTCACGGTTGTTACCTACCATCAGTAGACCATATGTCTCATGAATTGATGTATATACAGAAGTCAAGTAAGCCCGTTACTCCCACAAATGTGGATAGGAGTCATCGTTTTCCCACCCTCAATCAATCAACAGGTGCAATGACCTACCTGCTCCACATTCGGTGCTGAGACTTTGTCTGGGCAAAGCAGTTAGCCACGCAGAGAACGTGCGGGTGACCACCTTTACTGGTTCCACTTTCGGCGAGCCAAATTTCCCAAGAGCTCACATGGGTGACGAAATCCGGGCGTCAGCAATTCGACTGCGGGCCATCATCGCACCACGAACAGTTACGTGCGATGAACGTGGGAGCCGATACTCTTGGCAAGCACGCTGGAGCACGACAATGGCATGACAACTGCATACTGCAACAGTTGGCCGGTCAAACAACTGGCACATTAGGTGCAACTATCTGCGATCCACTCGAGAACTGCCAACTGTGATAGGCATGTAGTGGTCTAGCAACTACATGCTTTAGATACTGCAAAACCTGGGCAATCCAATACCCATATCTGACTCTGTCTCTGAGTTTGGATTCGAGTGCGAATCCAAAACGTCAGGCCAATAAAGCTCTTCTCTCAGCCATAGTGTCTTCATCTTCGTGACTACTTCCTGGAATCGTCTCTTCGCTTCTCTTAGAAAGAGTCGGATGTAAACTTTCCCAGTCCTTTTTCTACTGGGGAAGGACATTCACAAGTACGCTTCGTACGGGAGCTTACTTGGGCTAGCATTTAAATGCCCGCGAAAAGGACATAAAATTCTATTAAAGATAACAACACTGTAGATAATTTTATTGAGTGAACGAAAAAGGCGGTTGTCCTTTCCCTCTACGTCTGAGACTTATCTCATACCTATCAATTCAATTTTCATTTAGATCAGAATAAAAGAGCAAGCGTTAAAAGATTGCCATGCTTATGAATAGTATAAACGAGGGCATTGAGCTCTCCGTTTTTCACTTAAGTCTGTTGCTAGAAATGCCATATCTTCGTTTCCCAATTTTGTGCTTTGCTTTTAAAACTAAAATATATCGCTTTTCACATTTAGTTGATAAAACGGCAAAATTAACGTTCTGTCCTTAAATAACCAAGTATCCCTGTTAAATATCCATCCACCCTCCATCCAACTTCTATATGCAACTTATTTTCGAGGGGTATCTCATTATTCCAAATTTCTTAAAACCGTGGACTAAGGTAAGCCAGTTTTATCCAAATTTATCCGTAGCCCTGGCTCGTAGCAGCTATTATTCTCACGGCTCTCCAGCAGTGTTACACCTGGTTTGAAGACAGGCATACTTCACGGTAAAAAGCTATCCTGTAAATTTAGCTTAATGTTTTAAGTGCTGGAGCGCGGAGTGGCCGGCCAATGAACATTTGGGACATTTTATTGGCTGTTACGTTGCCTAGGTCAAACCGATCCCAAGCGGTGCCCAGCCGTCCTTACGGCGGCATTTTAGCGTAATCTTTCGTAGCTGTTGGTGTCCGGACACATCTCCTTCTGTACAGCCAAGTTATTCCCCGTCTTGTGACACCTATTTCGATAAGTTGCGCCCATTTTCTGCCTTCGCAATCCGTCAACCTGCGATCGCACACGTACATCTCTGCTGTCAGTTCCAATGCCCAGCCACAAGCGTGCTGATTCCTCAGAAAACTCCTCTGAGAACAAACAAGAGAAGGAGAAGGCGGTAAATAAGGAAGCCGATGAGGAGAAAAAACTCAACGAAAACGATGCTGAGTTTACTATACAGCTCGATGATGACGACGATGAGGTGAACGATGGTGCTGAAGAAAAAATAAGAAAAACAGAGGAGGATGACGCAGAAAGGTCCCGCTCAACACCACCTGCTGAGGAAGAGAAAGTGCAGGAGTCCACGACTGATGGAAACGGAAGATGTTAAAAAGAATGAAAACCATAAGGAGTCTCAGGATGGGACTGAGGTAAAAGATGTAGGAGAAGAGATGCAAGAGGAATTTGGTATAAAGGAAAGCAGGCATGATTCAGCTGAATCGACGGAGACGGCGGTGGCAGAGACGGCGTTGGCGGAGACGGCGGTGGAGGAGACGGCGGTGGCGGAGACGGTTGTAGCGGAGACGGCGGTGGCGGAGACGGCGGTGGCACAGACGGCGGTGGGAGAGACGGCGGTGGCGGATACGGAGACTACCAGGTCCCGAGAGTCCAGCAAAACGCCAGTCCCGTTGAACGCGTCTCCAGAAGAGCCGGCCACAGGCGAGGTGGTGGAGGAGGCGCCTCTCTCCGTCAAGGAGCAGATTGCAGCCTTCTCCAAGTTACGCCTGCAAGAGACCCACGGAAAACCAAAGCCGGGTGTTGCAAGCGCCTTTTCTCCGAAGCCAGCCTCACAACAAGCACCAGCTCAAAAGGCCGCCCCACCACCAGAGGAGGCCCTTGCGCCCCGGCCACAGTCTAATCAACTTTTTGAGAACGCACAGCCGAAACCATTTTATGCTGCCCTGGAAAAACCAGCAACCCCAGCGGAGGTCTCACGTGTGGATGATGTGGCGTCAAATATCACAAAAACAAGAACGACCACGATGATGGCAACAACAGCAAAAACGACCGATTTTGGGGCTGCAGAGGTTCCATTCCCAGGAAATCAGCAACAGCACCAGCGGTTTAACGGGGAGCGCAAGCCGAGTTACGAAGCTCCGCCGCCGGTACAAAAACTGGCGCATCAGCAGCAACACACCAGCAGCACCAAATGGACTCCGATGGTCGCGAAAGCAGAGGCGCCCACACCAAGCAAACTGGCTCCATTTGGATCGACGTACAGGGAGTCAAGATTCATGCAAGCCTCGGAGGAAAAACAACAGGCTACGCCAAATAAATATGTCGGACCAGAAATCGTTTCACGCGCCGCCGGACCTTCACAACTGGTTCGCCTGCGGAGAGAAAACTCAGAAATGAACTGGGGATTTGCTGTATTTGGCGGCGCAGACTTCGGTTGCCCACCGTTCTTTAGTCGGGTGAGACTCTATGCTTGCGCCTTTTGTTTTACGTTAGAGGACATACTGTGTACAGGATTAAAGGAAATTCATGACGGTTGTGTAGAATGCAATGCAATCGCAAGATAAGGCACGAAATCTTAAATACTGCCTTTTCACTGGATCTCTTAATATGTGTCTGCGTTCATCAGACGTAAAAATAAATATTTTCTAATTTATATCAATTTTCCAATCAATTTTTATACTTATATTGATTTAAGTGTAATTAACCGATTTGATATGAACTATTTATGTTCCTTCTGTAAGGAATAAAAATCACGTTTTAAGCGATTTATAAGCAACACGGTAGGGTGTCTTAGGCTTCAAAACGTGTGCAATTCTTTTTTATTTTAAATGTTACTTGTTTTCCTGTAAGCTTACAAGTACCAGGTGAAACGCCGTGAATTTTTTTCCAAGCCAAATTGGTTCTTTTGTCACTAATAGACCTCCTTGTACTCTCCGACTGCTGTCATAGATAGATCGCGTTGTGTGCGTCAAAAACAGTAGTGCCAAGCTTTCATAAGTAAAACTACAGAAATGATGGCGACGGAAGTTAAAAAATGCTTTGGCGCACTTTTTTAAATTAAGGAAAAGCCTTTTATGACGTAAGCATTAAAAATAGGATTCAAGTCCTTGCACTACAAATTTAAAAATCGTTTTTGCAGTTCTTTCAAAAGAACTATGGGGCCAGTTATAGATGGATTGGAAATAAACTGAATAGTGCTCACTACTTAAATACCAGTTTATTTGAGGTTACCGTTTCTGAGGTGGCTTTAAATATGCTTGGCAAATGGCAACATTTAATTATGTTCGTAAAAATTATATTTTTTCCCATTCAACAGTGCATCCCTTAATTTTGGTTTATTATTTTGCGTCTACTGTATCTATTTCATTTCTCGGCAAACAGCAACCAACTTATTTCGATTTTTTGTCAATAGCACATTTTTCATAGTGATTAGATAGGGATTTTTGTGTTGCGTACGCCGGAAAAAAGCTAAGCCGTTTAATGCTTTTTGTACTTTAAATCATAGAACGTACTTCTTGTCGAAGTAACGCATTAAATCAGCATATATTCATATGCAATGTGGGTTAGCAGATTTGATCAAGTTTTAATGCGTGACGACTTTTTGACAGATAGACCGTCGATTTCGACGAGGTCCACCGTATGCTCCACACCGGGGGGTGCAGGGATGGTGAATTGTGCGTGAATTAGTTTTAAGGGATAGTAGTGATAGAAGTCTGACGACTTTTTAGAAATAAAAGGAATCTCGGCAACGACCATGGCTAATAAAATTGGCCGTAAGTGTTAGGCCGTCCTGAAACTTTTCATTGTCGTTGTCGCCTTCGACCTCAGGCGCACAACCTTTCTGTGTCCTGAACAACTGGTCGTGAGTGTTACTTGTCATTGTACAAACGATGACGAGTTAAATGCGACGGAGGAAGTTTTAGTGGATTAAACTTAACACTGACAATCCGACAGTCACCATAATGTTCTTCGGTTGAAAATGGCGCTCTGGCGTGAATCACAGAGATCCGATCTGCTGCTGACATTTACTTGAACGCAAGAGACCCAGTTTTCGGCAATCAACAAATATTGCCCGAAAATGCCACGTTTCATGCTCCGTAGGAATGAAAAACAGAGCTACAAATTTGATTAGTTATATCAAGTTGTGGAAAATACCTTAGTCAGGCTTGTCATCGTGTTCTCATCGTAGCTAGGTGAGGACTACCACAGTTCTTCCGCTAAATCTTAATCTGCCTGTCTTGGGCTAGCCTTCGACAGTTCTCATGGAAGATCAGTTATGGGGGTTACGAGTGATCCACTATATGAGAGCTCTTCAAAGATCTCAGCTTCATACCCAATGTTTACAAATTACTCCGACGCAGTGTACCGTCGCCAAAGGTTTTCATATATTCCGAGCTGTGCCTCGTAGGACAATACCCAGTTGGAACTCATAATTAAGGGGAAGTTGAAAAGCCCACCCTTTTGTATTCACTCACATTGCTCTATATTCCAAACAGGAAGCTTATTATCACACTATGCACAAGGCATGCCATGTGGCGGAGTGTACTACGGTGTATAACACGCTCCAATAAGCTGCAGGGGTAAAAATAAATCCGCGCGTCAAAGTCAGATGACGCAGAACTGGAGCAAAGGTTTAAGATGTGCAATGAAAATTGGAAATATTAATTCGCGCTGTCCTAAGAAAAGAGGTAAAATGGTTGGGAATAGCCTAATTTACCGAAGCTATGATCTCAAATGAGCTGATGTGATGTCCAGGATAACCCATGGGGGCGCAAAAACACTCCGAAACAGAGACTATTTTGATAATGTTAAATATTACCTTAAATCCGAAAATCGGCACTAGGGAGAAAGGGGAAATTACGCTTGCAAAAAGTAGTAACAATCGGAGGTAGGCCGCAGTGGTAGTTCAAAAAATATATTAAAATTAGATGATGGTACGTCATGTACATGTAGACATGCAAATTATTTTTTTGTAGATAGAGTTGTAGGTTGAAATTGGCATATCTTGTAGGTAACTTGTAGCTCAATTTCTAATGCAAAGACATCGGTAGATATTTTTCTTAATTATCCCTAGGGTAACGTTTTCAGATGAAGTAGTTAGCCCGGGTGGAACACGTGAATGATCACTGAACCTGACCTTGGAACCCACATTAGGGATAAAATTTTGACAATTAGCGGTCTGGATGCAGGAAATTAGGCCATTATTGCACCAGTAGCAACCATATGTGATGAATGCGGTAGCTGCAAATTTTCCTCAAATATACAACGGCATAACAACTGCATGCTACAGGGCTTATCCTTTATTTTTTGTTAATCATAAAATACCATAAGTGATTCGTTTCATTGCTGTCTACGGGCTTTACTGCGAGCAACTCACTGGTCACGAATAACTACACTAACTTCCCCCAGTTCTCTTATTCACACTCAGATGATCGGGCAAAGTGACAGAAAAGGCAGTTAGATAGGCCCAAAACATACGCAGATGAGGTAGATGGTAGCACCAATACCCCGCTTTATATGCCTTATTTTTTATTTCTCCTTTGGATGACCTTTCCTTGTGCACTCTCCGCCCCTGGCAAGGCACTTTTCGCCTTTGAACGGTCATTTAGTGACAGTTGTTCCTTAGGACTTTCAAGGCCAAGGGATTAATCCTCTGCAAATTTAAAAGGCAATTGAGGCTGCAGATCACGAGCTTTAATAAGCTAACTCAAGAGATATCTATGAGAAAAATAAATTACAGAGCATTCCCAACGGAAATGTGACTTAGGAAGTCAATATTAGAAAAAAAAAACGGCAGTGGACAATGTACCCGCTTCTCACCGTATGCTCTTTTTAAGGTGCCTTGTGAAAAACACGGCTGTAAGAACGTTATATTCGACCCAACTCAGGGAACAAAGGATAGGTCAGCATGTAATACGCGAGCGTACTGCATGCCAATGTAACCCTAATTCTATCCATTGTGCTCGTTACGGTTAACATTCGTTACAGGGTTAGTAGGGTCACAGAATATTTTGCTGGTGGTAGGAAGACCGAGGTATGGGGTCAAGTGGCAACTTTCCAAGGAACAGCTACTAGGACGCCGTGGTAGTTTCAAAATGCATCCGTTTAACTTTGATAAAAAAAGATCGCGTAGAACGGGCCTCACTCTTACTCCCTTCGAGGGTCCGAATAAAAAAGGGTCAGGTCAGTTAACAGTGAGATCGCGCATATTGGTCGTCGTGAGGTAAAGCCACTGGACCTCGCAATCCGCGCCCTTGTCGAGGCCAAAAACCATTGTGCTACCCTACTAACCCGGCAACGAATGCCAATCCTAACGAAAAGAGCTTGTAGGGTTAGGATTAAGTGTGTGCTCTCCTTTTCTTCATTTAGCCCATCCGTAAAGATCCTATTAGCTCCAGTCTTATGGTACTCGCTGACCAATCCTTTGTGTCCTGATTTGGGTTCTATATTACGTTCATGCAAAACGCAAACTTATCAAGATAACACCTCACCCTTTCTCTGCAATAATACGCTCACACACTTTAAAGTGATTCTTTTCGAGCTTGAGCCTCTGCCTTTACATATGCTCACGATATCGATTTGATCTCCCACCCCTCCCCCCTAAAAATACTACCACTTTCACATCCGTACACTCACACTTCCTTGATTTTCGATGGTCACGGCTGTTGTTGATAGCTTCCTATTCACGATAGTCTAGGTCTCAAGACAATGAACTATTATGCGATTCTACTAACCCAGCAACCGAGCACAATGGATAGGGTTAGGATTAGGTCGACTAGTCGTCAGGCGTGTATACGCAGGCATGTAATACGGTCTAATTCAGTTCTAAAAAAACAACTCACTTCAACGATGGCGATAAAATAAATTTAATTTATTTATTATTTTATTTATTTTACGTTTTTATTTTTTATTTTATTTATATTTAATTATTTTATTTATTTATAAATTTATTTTCATTGCCAACGCGTTACCGCTCTTTTCGTTCCTTTACACGCCTATGTATCGACTCTGTTCGTTAGTAGGGCCGTATAGTAGTTTGTTGCCGGTAAGTAGGCATGAACAACCATTCGTTGCCTTCAATAGGGCCCAACTTACAAGCCAGGTACTGATGAAGAATGTAACGTTTATTTCAAATGGTATATGCAGTTAGCGAAGCGAGTCGGAACTTTTAAATGCCAAATTTTTTGAATTTAGGTAACCTGTAACAAAAGACAACCAGTTACGTTGTGTCTTTACAACTAAACAAATGCTAAAGGTGGTTTAATGTCCTGTTTTTGTCCCGTGCATAACAGACAGGACAGCCAATAACTCTGAGAGCAAATACTGCCCCTATACTACCTAGACTTGATTCTGTTTTGTAGGAAAACTGCCCTTAGACCCATGATCATCTAGTTTTAGCAGAGCTCCCCGTAACAGTCAAAGTCGCTTCACCAACCATAAGTATCATTTGAACGAAATATTTCATCCTTTCTCAGCATTCCGCCTAGATAAGGCCACAATCGAAAATGTGTTGAGCCTGTCACATTTTACCTGCCTAACCGCCGCTGTCGAGTAGCTCGGTTGTCAAGGTAAGTTGGGAAACATCAATCCACACGTGAATTCGGCTGTTATTTGCCATAGTGGCCATAAAATTCGGCCCAAAGTGAAAAGGTCCGGTTGGCTATGACGACAATGGGACGGTGCTGGAATTCCAAAAAGGCCATTTTTCTCTGAGTAGAGCGGCGCTAACCGCTTACGTTACGAGACCTGCTCGTTTGGATCGTGTTGTGGGGCCCACTCTAGAGCTACGCCATCAGCCACGCTTCAACTATCCTCTTAGGCTGAAAAACACTACTGACGAATTCATGGGTGCCTGAAATGGCCATTTCTGGTCCACTTTTCATCACCAGTCAGTTATATACAGTCCTAGGTTTTTAAACAAACCTTGAGGTTTGAAACCTGCAAGTTAGGATATAGGCCACTGTGCGGCAGCTAGTGCGACTCCAGAGCGAGCTCCAAGGCTCAACGGGACGATTATGTCCTGTAAAACGATCGGTGAGTGCCCACGTACAATTTTCATCTACCCGATCACAACCGACAGAAAAACGAAAGTATAGTAATTTTAAAATACCAATTTCATGATTAATACTCATCAATTGTTGATTCAGCCCAATTGGGAAAAACACGGCGGCCTCATGCGCAATTTGAACCAAGAGAAAGAGACTCCGTTCATGACTCTCGGTTGGTGCCTTGTACATCAGCTAGCAAGGGCATTGGCTGTACTTAAGCCTCTACATTGCTCTCTTGGGTTCAAATCCCGCCGATACATCCGAATGTTTCGTCATTGGGTCAGGTAAACTATTTTAATCTGCCAAAACGCCAATCACTTTTGTTAGTTCCATTTTTTGAATTTTTAAGGTTTCCCTACTGAGCATTGCGGGCAAGGCCGGTTTGGAAGTCGGTGACATCATTGTTAGCATCTGCAATTCTCCGGTGCAGGGCAAGCAACACAGCGAGATCAAAGCAGAGATCCTTCGAGCCGGAAATGAATTGGACTTTATGATTATCAAGTAAGAATTTATGGGGACCTAGTCATTAAGGTTTCAGATCGAAGTTTTGATGCCAGATGAGTATTTCTTCTAAATCGATGCTTAATCAGTTGACCTACCGAAAGAAGAACGTTGTTCCGTGATAAAAATAATTCAGCTAATTAAGCGTCGCAGATGCCGAAACCGCAGTTCAATTTTCAATCTTCATAATGGTCTTTCATTCGCTTTTTGGCGGCTACACTGTCGTGGTGGTGTTTGCAAATTTTAAGACATGGATAATGCAAACTTAGTCTGTCACTATGGAGACAAATCTCACTGAGACATAATACTTTTGGGCGGGTCAATCAAAAAGATCGTGAACTCTGTTGAAAATGAGCTATCATTCTTGGGTAATTTAGGGCTTTGGCGATTCCGTTGGTTGTTAAATTTTAAATGGCAAACACGCGATGCCTCATCTGAAAAATCGGCCATCGTTCAACGCAAACATTTATGTAAAAATCTAAGGCAGATCTAAGAAGGTATGTACGTGCACATGTTGCTTCAAACGCGTTCATTTTAGGTGAAATTATCGGTAGTAATTAGCTAAAAGCCTAGCACATAATGCGCAGAAACCCCCGTGAAAAGACCAAAAGTTCAAACTTGCATCCTGAATTAAGTCGGCAATAGACATTTCAGCGCCTCTTGGGAAATACTGATGTTAAGATTAACGTATAACGATTTTCGTGTGAATTTTATTTTCCGTCGAGCATATCTGAATGCGAAAGAGATAAAAGCACAATTTAATTGGCGTTTCAGCCGGCCAAATCAGCCATGTCATTTTGCAATTTTTTGTATGCGTTTAGGCGTTGAAGATAGCTTTCTAATCACTGTGTACTTTTTCTACCGCAGGGAAATACTTAGCGGGTAGCTCGAAAGTTTGCTTTAATTTTTGAGTAAAATTATTTTGCAAATTTCTACAGCAGAGATAGAAGGCCTTAATAAGGACGGTTGAAAGTACTTAACTAAACAGGAATGGGTAAATATTAAGACTTTAAGCTGCAAAGACAGTTTGCATTGGATGGATAAGTACGAAAGAGCAAATGCTGAACATGTTTTCATATCAGCTTTACTTTTCTAGGATGCGAAAGTGTCATTCCACCGAAACTATTACAGGGTTTTACTCAAATTTGAAGAAATTAACCCAAACAAATTTACAAAGGTTATGAATTATAAAGTCAAGAACTCTTTTTTTGTAGTTTGCTTGCGATATTTTTTCTGTAAGTATGCCTATATTTGTTGCCAGCACTGGAAGTTATTAGGGATAAAAACCGTTACCGACCATCCTAGCCCATGGTTATGCATTGCAACCCACTCTAAACCAACTGTGACTAGATTCATAGATCTACTTAAGCAGGAGTATGCCTGAGCTTCGTGTGAAAATGTGATGTATTGTGTTGTGGCCAAGTCGTGGATGGCACATGTAGATGGGTTGCTTAGCCCTTTCAGTGAATGTGCCCGTTCTCAAGGCCGATTGACTGACCGTCTCAGACAATCAACCAGTGCGTGACAGAGAGAAGCGACAGCGAGTCCGACAGCATTCAGCAAATATTCCTCTCCATAAACAATCACATGCACATGAAACTACCACGGTGCGCTAACATCCGTGGCTTGGGATGATGCCAACTGACGGGATAACTCGGTCCTCCTTTCAGGACAGAGAGTCATGCTGCAACAGATCCTTCATAGTATGGCCTCCATGCCAATCCCACTCAGTTAGGATCCGAATCACGTCCCTTTATTGTTTGTGTGAAACTCTGGTCCATTGTATGCTGACCGGGCGTGTGTGGCACGCGTAGTCGGGATATTTAGCTCTGTCAGTCCCTGTGGTCGATCCAAGCTCCAGACTTAATGAGGTTTTATTCACATTCAGCCTAGGATGATGTGAGTAGAGGGAGTATGTCAGATGCTTCGCAAACCTCCTACTAATGTAAACAAATTCCCGCTCAATTCACCGTACTTGCACCAGCTCCTGTCAAGTGGCACATGGCGGACATCACCAGAAACAACGGTTGACCTGTCATGTGTGGCCTACAGGAGAAAATAAATTAAAGAACCTGCCCTTCGTAGTGTATGACCTTTCTCTGAGGTGGGGGGAAAAGTCCGAAAGATCACTACTTACAAAACGTCGTTGTTGAGAAGAAAACCTCAGTTTTTTTATATAAACGGTAAATCATACGGGGATGCAAATCAAAGGATGCAGGCTGGCCACGCGACTGCAGCCTGAGAACGAAATGTGCACGGAATTTGGCGTGGTTATTATGTTGGCAAACCATATGCAGGAAACGTGATGTATAATCAAATTACTTCATATCCCACAAGTGGCCCACTCAGTACAAGTTAAATCAACATATCTCGTTAACATTCGCGGTCATTAGGAAAAACATAAAATTTAACTAGCGAATTTTCAATAGAGCTAGCATTCTTGTCACGTCAACTGGAAAAAAATCAAAAAGCAGACCAAAATAGGTAGCAATCTTATAAAAAACTATTTTCTGTTTTTATTTTGTTTACTTTCCACGAAATTTAAGAAGGCTGCTTTCCTTGCCAATCTGAGAAATGTGTGCGTATTTTGAATGGGTAAGCTTTATGGCTTAAAAATTGACAGTCTAATATGCTCTGCCTCACAAAAACTAGAAGAGTAATCTGCTATAACTGAAAACGTCTCACCACCTTCAGGTGCATACCTGAATTAGGACATATGACCAAATGCTATCGTACTGTGCTCGCTTCTTATCAGAAAATTTTCAAGCGCTTTTCGACGCTAAAAAGGCTACTATCTGGAGAAATAAAATTGCAAAATCAACATAAAAATTGTTAAATTATAGCCTTATTTTGGCAAAAAAGCAAAAGATATACGTTCAATTTGCGAAAAAAAATTTATATTCAGAACGAAAACTAATGTCTACACCTTGTGTTACGGGCGGGTTGTTACACTCGCAACAGACGTTAGCAGAAAAGTTGCATAAATAAATAAAATACAATTAATTAAATACACTGCAGTCAGTTTCCAGTTATCAGGTTCTGACGCTACTGGTCTACTCCGGCACGCCGACATCTGCTGACCAGCGGATAGTTACTTAGACTGCAGAAATTCAGATGTAGATTTGCATTAAAAGTAGTTTATTATGGTGTCTGTGTTGTAAACAACTTGTTTCATAACTGAAACTGTTTTGCATCCTCGAAATGTTTTATAGGCCGATGTCTCAGTCGCGATAAATAGACGTTCTAGGCGTTGGCAAGTTAGGTAGAATGCGTACGTTTTCCGTAGACTATGTTGTAGAACCCTTGTTTCTTGTTCTTCGAGAGGATGGCGAAAGCTCTTCCCTTACTGCCTGTGCTGTTATCCAATTTGACAAAGTCCTCTAATGTTTTATTAATCAGAATGTAGAAAAACAAACAAAAATACCGTGCTAGGTTGCATACTTTAAGAAAAAATCGCAATTTGGTCATGATGGCAGGTTTAACAAGTTTTTTGGATAGACTAAGGCAACCCTGTTGACTAACAGACAGTGAAGTAATACGAATGAAATTTTTTTTCCCTCATTTTTTTCCAACTGAATGCGAATTTGAGCTGTTCTCCATAGGCTTAAAACTATTCTGAGAACCGTTCGGAAAACGGGATTTTCCGATCAGTTATCCTTGTTGACTCGTTGTGTTACTCATTCAGTAGGTAGTTTTCTGAATTACGCATATATGAAAACTTAAGTCGACTTTTTTCTAACTAATCAGTTCCCTCTGTAAAAGCGCCTACTTGAAGCTACATCCTATTTTGGATAATTTCATTAGGCTTGGTTTGCATGGTACAAGCAATTTATTGGCAAAAGTTTTCATTTACGATGAAATACATGGTCCTGATTGCAATTGAAAAAATGGTTCCATTTGATACATTTTTAACCCAAATATCGGAAAAATTATCATTTCGTATAATCTTTAAATTGCATTCATCAAATTATATATCAAACTGGTTTTTGTATATCCTCGGTTAGGCTCGATTTTCGATGCGTATCTTCATTGAATGTTTTTCTTGGCATAATGCACAAAAAACTACTGCTGAGTTGTTACTATTTTATGAATTTTCCTTGGCCTTTGTGTTAATTTGGTAATTCACAGAAAATTTATGCATTAAAATGTTGCATGACTGACAGAATTACTCTCAACATAGCAAATTTGTCTGCTTAAACCGTTACAACCATACCTACCCTCATTTTTAAACTCCTAGCGGATGCTTTGTTGTGTTTTGTAAGCTTTGGCATCCCGCCTGTCTTCTACATATGAACCTTTTTAACTTATATAATTTATTGCCTCAAAACGAGTATATTATATCATCAGTTACTTTTTTCCCTGTTGCTCTCGTGAAATAAACATATTTTTATCCCTTCTTCAAATTCTGGGTGTCATTCCATCGTGTATGACAGGGAAGTATGTTTATTTCTCCATCTTTTCTACTCTGTTTGTGGAACTGCAATTGGCCCTTTTTTACTATCATTGAGCTTTTCAATTTTCTCAGAAGATGTCAAGGTAAACATCAAAATAACATTAGTGTCAACTATATAAAAAACAGTTTAACGAAATCCCCTGAGTAACGCATTTTCGTAGTTTGCTAATTAAAACCTACAAGCTTTCTTTCCCTTACTGACTTGGGAAAAAATATTGCTGACTATGCATATCCCCTTGACAATTGATCGTCAGGCCAACACAACTGTATAGCGAAGGCGCTTGAAGTGACCATGGTTAAAGTTTGTCTGTCCGATCGCCCACGTGTGGTGTTTTCAAGCTACTTGCTGCAGTTTTCCTGATGTCAGTTTTTAACAAAGCCTAACGATTATTTGCTCCATTGTGACCGCCCTCAATCGCCCTTTGAACTTGATCCAACTCCATTGTATGTGTGAGTTCTCTATCGTCGCGAACTAAGATATCCACGGTATTTCTCACAGCGTGGCGGGCGCAGGTCAGTGACTCGCGCGTGAATTGACTTATAATGCCAAAAGTGTTTTGCAGCATCTATCGCACTTCCCTCATCCTCCACCTCCGCAATCTGCGCCCGGTGTCATGACCTAGTCAAGAAGTTTGGCGGTGGGAGATTGGCAGGTGGCTGCTGTGGTCTGAGCCGCCCCTAGGCGTGCCACGACACCTGGTTAGGATCCCACTGAGAGGGAATGCAATAAAGGCAGCATTAAGAAGGAGCCATTGCAACCTGTTGGCCACATATACACACACACTGGGCCGACTGTGAAGTCCCAGTTACCCCGTCAGTTAGCAACATTTCAAGTCATGGCTTTTAGCGCATCATGATAGTCTCAGGCTCGGAGTAAATAAGTAGCAAGGGAGTCACATGGGGATGGAACCGGGGAATACTCTTACCACTTCCCGGAGGGGTATTTTTTGCGTACGTGCGTTGTGTGCTGGTGGTGTAATTGAACATGTCTGGTGTAGGTGCTGGTGAGGAGACACGGGGTGACAAAGTATGACCAACCGAGTTCTACAGCAGGTTTTCATGGGGGGTGAGTGTGGCTCCAGTAGGCCCATGTCATTAGTGAATGTGCGTGAACTGGTGCACAATTGGGGCGGATGCAGTACTGACTGTGGTTTGTGAGTTTTACGGCCGGCTGCTAGGCCTGAAATTAGATAAAATTATATTGGCTTGTTGGGATATCGCCAAAAACATACGCGTTCTTGCCAGGGTCACTTCTGAATTCTTCGTCAGAAATATAAGGCCTAGGCAAAAAAGAGGTAGTGTTTGATGACATGGTCAACATCGAGTAATGCTCATTCAGTCGCTGAAAAAACTACATGCCGTTATCGATGCCGAGAAGGCTGTTGACAGATCATGTTACGAGCAGTACTATTCCCGTTGCGGCTTGGGGCTCAAACTATCGGCCTCACCGGCAGTCGCATAGTGCCAAGTTATGAAAGGGGAATGAATAGTGACAACTTAAGGTGACCATTTCTGGCTTCTAAACTGTCATCAGTCAGTCACAGTCGATCTTATCTTTGGATAACCTGGAATTTGAACCTGAAAGCTTCCCAGAATTGAGCGTTAAGTCCAAAACTCAATCGTAGAGGGAGCAAATTCTTACTTTTTAACGTGAACTTAAATTATCAACGTTTAAATTAATAGTATAGAGCGAAGTTCAGGCGATAATAGTATGACGTACATCTATGTACAGAGAACTCATGCAGTTATCGTATCCCCGTATTTACTAGAGAGATTGTCCTGAATCCTTGACTGAATAGTATAATTGACTCCGGTTTCGCTTGTTGACAAATTAAACAGTTTAATATTGCGTGCCTTTGTGCGTATGAACAAGTAAACTGCTAGAACTGTTGTGAAAACTCTTCAGGAGGCAAACAGTTGTGAACTGTTCAAGTTCTGGACTGTTCAGCGTCATAGGGCCTGATAAGTATTGCAGTGTCTGTACTAGGGAGTAAATGGGCAACTTCTCAGGCCCTTCTTTATCCTGTCTCGTTCATATTTACATAGAAGCTGGCAAAATAATTTTTACTTTTATCTCAAATTACCTTTATCAGCTTTAAAAGTTATTAATATAGAGGTGACCGATTTTTAGCAATCAGTAGGTTAAATATGAAGTTCACATAGCGTACTGGTTCTTCGTTTATAGGCAGGGAATTGACAAAACGGTTCTCAGTAAGAAAGTGCCCGAAGTTCTGCAACCGGCTGCTCCGATAGAAGCGCAATCTTGGCAGAGGGAGACTCGTATTTCAACAGATATCTACCGCACTACTAACAAGCAACAGCAGCAGCAGCAGTATCCGAGCTCTCGGGCTTCAATCACTGGCAGCAGCCCTTATAGGCCGATCCGCACGCACTCGCTACGGCTTCTGGAAGAATACCTTGCTAACAGGAGCATGCGACCCAAAACCGAACCAACAATCCGTGTCTACACGGTAAGTCCCACTTCCCCTTGGTAGGAAAACAGCCGGCGCAGGTTTCCTGAACAGCAAATCCGTTGAACTTAGCGTATTTGTGTTGATCTTTGCGTATTAATGTTTTCATCAGTGTCAAAAACGCCAAAGATTGGGTAGTTCCCTTTTGCCTGGGTTACTTGAGGTTGTTTAACTATCTTTCTCTTTCTCTCCCCCCCCCTGCAGAAGAGGGTAATTATTGCTGGCTGTCTAACTCTTGAGTTTTCCAACCATATTCGATGGCACTTAAACCAAGCCGATGCCTCCAAATCCGTGACATAGCGCCCACTTACAACCGTTTACAGATGGGGTTACGGGAGTTGCTCGTAGCTGTTTATCTTGGGACTCGGTGTGGGGCCCCCGTAGGCAGTCACCTAAAGACCAGGAATACAGGCAGAAGTGAGTTCTGAACTCACTAATCCCTACTAACAGCCCTTCTGCCCACAAAAATCACGTTTCTTAATTATAAAATAATTTCGTCTAACCAAAAAAACCCGAAACTTCCAGTGAGGACAGGTATTCGAACATAGACTGAATAATCTCGCTTGATGCGGATCAGTGAAGTACAATTGAAAATGAAAACATAAACACCAATTTATCAGAAGAAATAGGTAATTTTACTGTCCAGGTAACCAACTTGATAAAATTGGTCTTATTGAAACGAGGATCGAGCTATTTTTTTCTTTCAAACGAATATCCTGCTGACTAGAATAGACACTTAGGTTCTTTACCAGAAGTTTTCTGAATCTTTCAGTTTTTAATTAACAGTAGATTCCGAATCAACTAATATATTGCTTGGAAAAATATCGTTTCGTGACAACTGGAACTGGATAAAAAGATCATCATTGGGGAATTGGGTTTTTCCATCTGAATTCCAACCCCCAGTTATCAAGGGCTTTGTCTTTGCAGGCACTTTAAAGGGTGTATCATAAGGCAGTCTTTAAATGACTATTTGGCACTTTTCTTTCCTTCCATAACTTTAATTTCTATTAATCTTCCCTGTGCATAGTAAAATATTACTCCTAACCAATGATTGTAGAACTCCATAAATCTGTCTGTTTAAAGGTGAGAACCTTGAGGCATTCGATTAAACGTACCATGCTTATCTAGTGGGTAATAGAGCGTACGATGACTTCATGAACATTTTCCAGTGCCTTTTGAATATTTTGGCAAAAAAACTTGTTGCATAAGTACTCCCTTCCCTAGGATTGCCATGATTGTTTATGTTTTTCATAAAAGCATCAACTGAATCATAAATATCAGTCATTTGCCATTACCATGTTCAGTAACATTCCTGCCGAGGCAAACATAAACAATCACCGAAATCTAGCACTTCTGTACGAGGTAATATTAACGCAAGTCATCCTAAATGTCGACTCCATTGGATGAACGGCTCTTAGAATGAATGCGCTCTTTTTTACCACTTTTACCGGCCGTCTATTTGACCACAACTCGCATCTTTGCCCAAGAGATTGGCTTTCATGCTACACCGCTCAGGATGGATGCGTTTATTTAAGGGGCATACAAACTGTGGAATTTTAAAATTTGTTTAACTGATAAAAATGGCGTAACAGCTAAATACACTTGCATTGCCCGAATACAAATAAATTTATACTTGTCCCGTGTTTAAAGATGACAGTATTGTTTATGCAAACACACTGAACAAGCCTCACCCATCCTGAAAGTTCTTCCATCAACAATAACTCCCCTATTTCTGGAAAACCACAAGTCATTACTAGAACGTTAGACAACTGACCGGCTCGGACAGTGGTTTGATTTTGGGGGTGGGGGGGGGGGAGAGTGAGGTCGACGGTTCAGCGCATTTTACTCACTATAAACAATCTGAAGCACTTGAAAATGCCCCGGTGCGCTAAAAGCCGTGGCTTGGAAGGTTGCCAACTGACGGGATAACCCGTACCGCGTGGTCAGACCAGTGCGTATTTTGTGCGGAGTGGCTGACTGGCGGGTTGAGAGTCAAGCTGTAATGGCTAATTTTTACTGTGGCCTCCCTGGCACTCCCACTCCGTGTGATCCGAGCCGGGTGTAGTGGCATGCTTAGGGACGGCTCCGGTCGCACCAGCCACCTGCGCCCTCTCCTGCCTCCGGTCTTCTTGACTGTATCATGTTACCAGGCTCAGTTTGGGGAGGAGGAGAGAGTGCGGTAGCTGCAGCGCAAGTTTACTAGCACTAAAACCTAATCCAAGCACAAGTCACCGTTCCCGTATACGGTGGACAACTTCGGACTACGACGGTCGAACTAAAGTGTGCGTATACGTCCATTGAGTTTTGTACCTTAAAAGATATACCTATTTTGTTAAATAGTTTTCTTTTCAAACCAAGGCACTCAACACCTGTCATTTTAGCTTTAATCCTGCATAAACCACCTACTGCACTGTACTACTCAGGCTAATGGAGTGGAACGCAATCAATGTGGGCTTTATATTTGATTCCCAAAACACCTGGACAATATTCCTAAGGCGTACATGCTGCAGCATATGCATGTCACCCCTTTCAACAGCAGTTCAGCCCTGTGCCTTCTGGTTCAAATGTGCCCTTGATGTAGGTAAAAAAAGAGTACGCACTCCAAACTGCCCGATAAATCCCCTTTTTACTCCTGTTATATCTCTCGTTAGTATTTATACACTACTAGTTGTGTATCACCTGATTGCCGCACTTCCTAGTTTTGTTTACTCAATAATTCTTGTCTTGCTGCCTAAAGACGCCAGCATATCAGGCAGAACCTTCCTCGAGCACGGACTACACCTCCGACTACTACACTACCTCTACTGTCATCCGTACCAACCGGAAAAACAGCGCATCCCTCTCGCCTAATCCGCAGCCTGTCACCTACATCTCGCAACCGACCTACCAGCAACGGCCACTGTCGCCTGGACGACCCGAGGCCGTCTCTCCCAGACCCTATTTTGCCAGCACCGCTCAGCCAGTTCAGACTGTGAAGTATATCAGCGCAGTGCCCTCACCGAGGGGAACTGTCTTCACGGGCAGCCCCCACGACAGCCTCACCTCCCAGGTCTACTACAACAACGGCAACACTGTGGCACGAACCCAACCGCTTCGAGTAACTACTATGAGCACCAGCTTCCAGCCGCAGCAGCAGCAGCACCAACAGGTGTACAATTACACCGAGACTTCGGAGCAGGTTTACTCTCGTCCGACTTACTACAGTAAGATCCAGGTTTTCTCCTTTTAACGGCTCGGGCACAGAAACAGAAATCCCACCCCCGCCCCCTGCCCTCAAGTAATATAGGTGGTCTTGCACTAAATTCCAGGAAGGATAAATATTTACGTGTCCAAACCCCGTCATTAACCCTAGCACTAGTCTTAACCTTAGCCGTAACCTAACCTGAAACCAAACGGTGCCTTAACCCTTATTCTTATTCCGCCAGAATTTAGCGAAAAGCCACCTGTGTTAGGAGGCATTCCTATGTCCGTGTCATGCGTGGGGGGGATATAATCGATGTCTATCAAGGGCTTGGTCATTAATATTACGTCCATGTTGAATTTCAGTGACCACGAAAATGCTGATGGTGATATAGGAAGATTTGCTGCTTTAAGTATGCAAGTTAAAGAACATATATTCCTACAGAAGGAGGCGATATTGGCCCTTCCGAACAATTGTTACTAGCAACAAGTACTTCAGGATAGGTCTACTCTCGTCCGCCGTACACAACTGATATTTTGTTGCTTTAAGGGGCTTTTTAGCGATCGGGCCTTAACTTAATACTACCCCTAGCCCAATACTTACAACTATCTTTAACCTTAACCCCAACCTAAAGCCTAATCCTAACATTAATGCTAACCTGAAACCTAACTTTACCTAAACCCTAACTCCAAGCCTAAGCTTAATATTTAATCCAAACTTAACCGTACCCTAATTTCCCTGGAATTTACCATAATGCCACTCGTATTATGAGACATTCCCTTTTCCGTGTTCGGTCGGGAAGAGAGGCGTGGCATATAAACGCTTCCTCCCAAGGGCTCGATCGTGAATATTACATCTGTCCTGAATTTCAGTGGCCATGACAGCGCTGGTGGTGATATAAAGAGGTTTGCTTCTTTGATTTTGCAAATTACCGGACACGTACTCCTGCAGGGGGAGACTACACTAGCCATTGCGGAAAAACTTCCTTGCAGTAAGAGATATCAAAAGGCATAGTAAGCAGTGGGCGGGCACGCATATTGGTACCTCCCTTTGACTTGTTTCCTATGAAGGGCTTTTTCGATGCATTAAAACAGGTATGCAGCTCCAGTAGGATTTTTCCTTTTTTATATTTAAGAACACCACGTTTTCTCTCCTAAAAGGCCCATATTACCAGAAGTCCCACATTGCATTTGGCCTTGAGTCATCGTTCGGGGGACACCCGTGTGCGGCCAAAGGGGCAACTCAAACATTTGCGATAAAAGTCTGCGCAAATAAAAGACTTCAATAAGGAGACGGATTCTAATTAGTAAAATTACTGACCAGGTCAGGTTATCCTACTAGAACTAATAATGAGTAGAAAATTTTTATTTGCTCAAACCGGCGTCGTCTGGGTTCGTCCACGTCCTGTTAACGTTTTTCTCCGGCAGTTTTCATGGGTTGAGGGCTTGACTTGAATTTTACTGTAGTGGTTCGAATAAGCGTCGCTATTTAGCTTAGCGTGTTGTTATACTACTCTTCGCGGATGCTAACCGACTAAAATCTCACGGATTCCCGTATATTATGCGGTTGTGCTTTTACAGTCTGCTATGACCTATGACAGTGTGTGGGAGGATAGCGGCATGGTAAAGGGCCTCTACGTTGACAAATACTTAAAATTAGATTCTGTGAGTTTACTTTGAGGCGTCAAGGGAAGAGTAGCTGCCATTCGAGGGAAACGTTGCTTCCAAAAACCACCGTCAATTAAAAAGTGCCTCTAATTGTAAGGGTTTACCACTGCATCAGGATAAAGTGGATCATCGTTTGTTAGCTTCACACACAGAAGAATGTAAGAACCATCTTAAAGAAGCCTAAGTAATCTATCCAGTTCTCCCAGCGTTGCCGTAAACGTTTTGGCGTTATCCGACCCCTTCAAAATCACCTAACGAATGATGCACATGTCTTTTGGTTACTTTTTGAAAGGCTATCAGTCTTTCGGAAATTTAATAAACAAAGCCTGGTGAGGCTGAATTGATCTTTTCTGGCCTACCCCAAACCCGGCCGAGGGCTTCTACCTCAAAATCAAAATCGATGCCCGTGACCCGTCTCCATAATCTTTAACCCAAAGGATTTTTTTGACACAGAGATCAAAAACAAACTGTCAGGCGAGGTCATTCAGTTTTTGGAAAAATTATGTACATTGTAAGGCAACATTAAGACACCGGTGAAGCTCGTTATCCGACTGCAGAAGTACTTCGGGTGTCATCACCGGCGTGGATAGAAGGAAGCAGGATTGTGCATTTGCACAAATCCTCTTCGTTCTCGTTTTGATGGAGGCCAACTGGGGGGGGGGGGGGTTGTGGGGCGTGTGAATTTCCTTGCGGAGTAACCTAGAAGGAATTGAGGCTAGAAAAGGGAATTTTGATCTCTTCCTCGGCTGCTTTACCTTTTACCTAATCCTTGCTTATTTTCAGAATCAGCCATAGAAAATATCGATACCATGGTTGAATTCTATATCGAAAGTAATCACGAATAGCAAACAAAGTAACTTTCCCATCTCTGTACTGTTTAAAGCTCTGAGTAGCTATAAAAACCCTAAACACTGGCCGCAATTCGTCTGACAGCCTTAAAAACTACCACCCGTCTATTTTATCGCGTGCACACGCTAACAGGGATGTTATTTTTTATATGATCGCATTCAGGTTCATACGATCCAGAGCCAGAGAGGTGGAGCACAACAGGGACTACTACACAGACCAGAAACTCCTTTTGGCTATGAATCGACGCATCCGGTCTCCACCGAAAACGTCTGCTCTTTCCCCATACAATAACTGAAAGCCAACTAGTACGCTGCTATTTCTGATGCTTATAGCACAACCATCCCTTCATCGAACTCCTAGATATCTATCTACTTTTGCGTATTTTTCGCGTTGAGAAAGTTACCCCCAATCGTCCTTTCTGGCTCTTTCTCTTCATCCCGAAACTGCTTCTTAGACTGCAGCAGCTTTTAGAAATGATAATAGCTAGGTCTTTCACCGATCACAGGGGCGTTCACTCAATATCACAGCCACCATGGACATTGTCTACATGTCGACCTGGAGTTTGATTTTTCGTGCACAAGTGTAACGCTTGATCTGTATGCATATATATCCAGCTACTTTACATCCTTTACTTATGTAAGGTGATATAGTTAAATCCTTGCCATTAAGTAAAGGTAACGTGTGGCGTGGTTGCATATCCGTCCTCAATTCAAGTTAGTCGTCACTTTCACGTATTCAGTGTCGCCTATTGAGGCAAACTATTTTGGTGTTCCGAATGACGCTAACTTGTTTGCATCCAGTAAGGTTATGTTCCAACCCACAGTTCTGCCAGATTTGTGAAATTCACCATGCGGGGGAGTATTTCTACACTCATCTTGTAGACAATGATTGATGTATCAACGCTAGTTTTTCTCACCCTGCTAGTATCAACTGGCTGATAAAGTTATACGAGAGTTTTAAGCTTTCTCTAATTATTGTTAAGTTATAAAACTACCCAAAAATATCCCTTAAGTAGCCTTGGAAATATTCTGGACCCTGGACAGAGTAAGCGCCATCATCGCACACGAATATCCAAGACTCAGACTCAGAGTGGAAGAGCTACTTGTTTAAACCATCACGGAAGGCTACCACCAGAAATGAATGGAATATCAAAGCAATTGGTTTTTAGAGTACTTTAACCCAACTTAATATCAGTCTAGAAGTGGCTGCATGGGGCCTTCCAAGTAGATGAATAGTCAGTCAGCCATTTTTAAAAAAGAAAGGCTTCCTGACCCCAGCGATCAGCTCTTCAGCTGACGTCTAACTGGTCTCAGGACTGGCTATTTAAAATTGGTTAAGTTCCATTGGAACTGTCTCTCTACACTGAGGTAGAAACTAAAACTTCGTAAGATCAAAGGATTTGAAATCCAAAACCAATTTCGAAAGACACGGAGTTTTTCTTTTTAACCATCTGGAGGCATTCTCAATGCATAGTAAACGCTGGTTTAAATGGCGAACTTTGAACAGTCGTGGAGGCCTACACTTCCTTATGGGCAACAAACTCTACAATGAGCTTTAGAAAAGTCGGTATAGGAAGTTGGAAAACTTATCGGGGTCTACCGGACTTTTGACTTGTCGCATACTAAACTATTTATATAAATATCCATTAATTTTCAATTGGGTGTTTTTAGATAAGAAGGAACGAGCTCAGTAAAAAAATCAACACTTGAATGCAAAAAGGTAGGGAATTCAAGATAACCGTGCTATTCAAGTGAGTTCTTCAGGAGAAAGACTGTTGTGCTAAAGGATATCGAAGTTCAGAAATTGATTATTTTTAGGGTATGCTTATAGGGGACAGTGGTTAGAAGCTCGGGGCACCACGAAAACAATATGATACTCCATGCGGACAGATTATGAAATTGATCTGAAGTGCGAACTTTAAGGTGAGAACAACGTTCATGCTGCTTATTATCACTTAGGAACTCGGAATGTTTGTTTCGATACCAGCTGGATCAGAATGGCAAACGTTCTGGGAACCTCAGAATATGTGCGAACGGGGATGCTGCGTCGCGGCAGACATGGGTTTAGACGGACAGGGGAATGAAGGAACGACATTTCGGCGGTCAGAGTAGTATCCTAATGATTTTGGTGGCGAACGAAGTGGGGGTGGTCTAGTAAATGTGCATAAAAAAGCTCCGAAATTTCTTTAGATATGTGAGCTGAGAAGAACATCGCGTTCCCTGAAGATTGCAATGCCTCGACTGAAAACTCTAAAAATTTTGGCAAGGGAAATTTAATGGGTGGAAAGAAACACAGAGTCAAGGACGTGAGTGCACAAGGCAAATTTAGTGGCGGCCTCAGTATGTGACTTAAGTCGACATTCTCGAGTATCCTTTATCGATTGCTGGATAAAACTGTTCGAAAAACACACAGAAAGTAAAACGTTAATCGAAAACGTGGTACGATATGGGCACAGTCTTCTCTTAAGTACAAACAAGCTGGTGGATGACTTAATACAGATAAAGAGGTTATCCTGACGTAAGGCATGCCCGGAAGCAAAAATGGTAGAGCGTTTAGAAATCAATAAGGCGGGTGAGGGATAATTAAGGAAGAAATAGAAAGTTATGCGGGCAACAAACAGGGGTTTGAGCTAAATTTCGAGGAAGATTTGGGCTTATATTTATGCAGAAGTTTAGACAGCAGCCAGGTTCCAGTCTCCTAACACACGAGATTTTTGTTTGGTTACTTGATATCTGTTAAAGTGGAATTTATTTGGATACGAAGGATATAAACATCTCCAAAATTATATCTTTCTAAATTTTCAATTTACGAAAGTCAGATTTGTTCATCTTACCAAAGACTGGGTAACAAGTTTCCAATAATTTGATGCTTAAACATTTGATTTAGTCGAAATTTACTTCTAGTACGGTGAAGGTTAACAAACTAAGCGACAAACTTAGTTTGATTCATTTGTAGCACTATCGGCGCGCGGAGAGAGTTCTACAATATTGGTCTAAGTTTAGCTTATGTCCTTAGCAGTGGAATATTTGCGTTAAATGTGCCTTGAAAAATCAGTAGTTGTGGTGGCCTTACAGGTCCCAAACAAATGTTTTGACATTTAGAGAGGGAGAAATTTCATTGGTCTTGTTAAGTCGCAGTTGGAAAGAATAATTATATCTTGTGGCATTTACTCCAAGCCGTTATGGAGAGTAGTTTTATGAAAGAATATACGCATTGGAGATTTTCAAGGATATACCAATAACTAAATTGTTTTATTGCTTATGGGATATCCTTACTACAAAAAAAACGTAAAAGAAGCTATCATTTTATCTTGAAGGACACTGCTTATAATAGGGCTCTCGTTGGAAAAGAAGGACTCCAATATGACCGTTAGTTTCCGATGAGAAGAGATTTCGACTCATCTAAACTAAAACGAGGACTTTGAATTCCTTTGCTTTACTCTTAATAAATGACAGCTGTGGGGCACAATATTAAAGCTATAAGATTTAAATAAACAATGACCGTTGGTAAATGCTCACGATGAAGGAGGCCAGAAGCTTCAGTAAAGACAAATGACACACTTAGCAATAATGGTCATATGGGATGCGATGATTGGCATGGCTAACCTGCTAGCACCAGCCCCCTTCAGCCTCCTTCAGCCCAACGAATTTGGCGGGGCTGGAGGGCACTGGTTCGGGGCTGTGGAGGGGTTACGAGGGGGTATGCGGGGTTTTCCACACTTTGCCTTTTTCTGGCCCCCTTGTTGACTACAAAGGGGCTGCGACGGGGGTTTTACCCCCTCTGGCTCCCTCAACCGGAAAAAAGCGCATGGGAACTTCCCTCTGCCGGCTTTTTGGCACCCCTTAATTTATCCGTTGAAGCGTCAATAATTTATTCCCTACGGGACAAGAAACTATAGCCCCTTCAATATGCCAAATCCAAACCCCAATAAATTCGTAATACAGATTACCTAGCCAAGTCAGTGCGTACTACGAGGCACCCACTACTACTTTTAGTACATTGGACAAAATTTCGGATGAGATATATTTTATTAGAAGTCATATGTACCTTTTCGTATGATATGTTCAATGAAAAATAATGTATCTGAATGTTATACACAATACAGTCCATGCGCATGGAACTTCTGTCATCCTTAGCTGCCTCCTTTCAATAAAAATATAATTATAATTCAAATGAATGAAGAAGATATAATTTATAAACACTGCAAGTTTAAGATGTACGTACATGGGCATCTCAAATAATTATATGTTCAAGCAATGTTTGCTGAAAATCATCGCTAAACCCCATAATAACTTTTTACTAACTTACATACGGAAAAAATTTTTCATGAATTTTTATTACTGCATTTCCCACAATTACATAGAATGGTTGCCTAAAGTCAACACTAAAAACCCTTTATACTATGTATAAAATTTCATACTTGTTGGAAAAAACTAATGTATTCTAACTATTCAAGTAGTCTCAAGTAGTCACAAGTATTCACATTCTTTGCTTAAAAGCACCGGTAAAAACTATTTCTACTTCCTTATGAACTCATGTTCATATTGAAAAAACCTGGACGAATTCCTACTACTTGAGTAATCTCGAGTACATAAAATAGTTGTTTAAATTTATAACTAAAATCCATTCATTCTTTATTATGAACATACATAAGTATTGGAAAAAAACATCTTCACGAATTTCTACTAAATAAGTTATCTCCGGTACTGAAAATAGTAGCTAAAATTCATTGCGAAAATCCATCATACTACCGAACGAACGTGTACGCATATTGAATAAAAGCACACTGATCAATACCAACTACTTTAGTAGTCTCAAGTACATCAAATTGTTGCTTTAATCATTCAGTTCAGTGTTCAGTTCAGTGTATTTGAGGAAAATAGGCTTACGCCTTTGAAATCCCTATTTGTTACATAAAAGTAGCAAGAATAAGAAGCAAATTCAAGAAGTAACAGTCAAGTGAATGCAGGCAGGTTTACGTGGTACACTGATATTGTTAAGGTTAAGTAGTCACATAGTCTTCGTGGTACTGTAACATTTAACCTTATATCTATTCTACTGGGCTCTGTCGTTCTTGCAGCCGTGAACGCAATCCCAGCGTTTCGGTCCCTAGATCCGTGGAACCAGTCTAAGAGTTTTGTAGGACGAAGTCGTCGGTGCAATTACTACAAGTACTTTTTATCTCTGATGGCATCTGTACGTGATACAGATTATTTTTACATACATCTGAAAATGTGGTACAACGGACTTCCAACGAACGACTTCTTGTCCATGGAAACAGTCCAGTAGAAGCTGAGACAAACAGATGGTTGGATCATACTCAACAGGAGATTTCCTAATGAACTCCTTTTCGTTCCGGCTTCCTACAACAATGAGTTGTCTTTATCTGAAAGCCATAGGGAGTAAATGGACTATCATCTTATCATACCGTTCTTTGGTAAGAATCTGCGTCCAAATTCAGCCTTCCAAAGAATTCGTCATAGGCTTTGGAGGACTTTATGGGCGAACGAATGGCAGATGGCGCTGTTTAACCACAACTTTAGACGCCATCACTTGCCCACGTTTTTCAGTTAGCAATGCCCGTAGCTGTTGGATCTCATAGAGGTCAATGGTTTGTTGAAAGGCAGTACTGTCTACGTTTTTACTTTTAAGTAAA